>CAUYSK010017839.1:0-52971 GCA_963575035.1 Avahi laniger
GAGATGATCCTCACTGAAAAGGAACAGATTGTTCCAAAACCAGAAGAGGAGGTTGCACAGAAGAAAAAGATATCCCAGAAGAAACTGAAGAAACAAAAACTTATGGCACGGGAATAGATGCAACATAAAATAAATGCAAATAACAGTAAAAAAAAAAAAAAAAAAAAACTTAGTAGCTTAAAACAACATGTATTATCTTAAAGTTTGTGATGGTTAGAAATCTAGGCATGGCTTAGCTCGGTCCTCTGGCTCTGGGTCTGTCACAAGGCTGCAGTCTTCTCAAGACTCAACCAGAAAGGATCTGCTTCCTAGCTCAGTCAGTCACCTGGTTGTTGGTGAGATGCAGTTCCCCATGACTGTTGGACTGAGGCTTCCCTCAGTTCCTTTGCCACGATTGGAGCATCACACGGTATGGCAGCTTGTTTTGTCAGAATGAGCAAACAAGAGAGCAAGGAAGCATGCCAGCGAGACAGAGAGCAAGAACTCTAGCAAGACAGAAGTCACAGCCTTTTGTAACCTAGTCACAGAAATGCCATCCCATCACTTTTACCAGATTCTTTTCATTAGAAACAAGTTACCAAGTCCAGTCCACACTCAAGGGGGAGGCATGAACAGTAGGAGGCAACAACCATTTCAGAAGCTGTCTACCACATAAGGAAAGCTGTCTCATTTTAAGAGAAGGAGCACAGAAGGGAACTTAATCATTTTGGGGTACTATTATAGGCTGGGCACTGGAGCTATGAAAGCACTTTGAAATATATTAAATACTGTACAAAGTGTTTCATAAATTCTGAATAACTAGACAGATGGTGATTTTTTTATTAGTACTCATTTGACAGATATTTACTGAACATCTCTTATGTGCCAGGTGCTGTACTAGGCGCCAGGGATACCACAGTAAATAAAATAGCAATGCTCCTACCCTGATGGAAAAACACATGTCCGTGTCACACAAATAAATTTAAAACTTAAAACTGTGGTAAGTACTTTCAAGGAAAAGCATAATGGAATGGCCTCATAGAAATTATTCATATCATTTCATCTAAGACTTGCAGAGTAAGAAAGAATTAGCAAGGCAAAGAGGGTAGAAAGAATATTCTTAAAAGAATGAAACATGTGAAGACCCTTTTGTTAATGAGCTGGATTTAATGAGCATTTCTAACACAGAGCCCAGAGCAGAGGAGCAAAACTCCAAGAATGATGCGGGCAGAATGAAAAGACAGAAAGTGCAGGACCAAAGGTAAGTAGGTCAACATGAAAGACCCAAATCACATCCCCAAACCTTACTGCCTTTATGTGGCTGTCCTTCCTTCCTCCCCCACTCATTTTTGTTTTTTAATTTTTTGAGAGAGGGTCTCGCTCTCTCACCTGGGCTAGAGTGCAGTGGCTTCATCACAGCTCACTGCAGCCTCGAACTCCCAGGCTCAAGAGATCCTCCCACCTCAGCCTCCTGAGTAGCTGGGACTACGGGCACACACTACCACACCTGGCTAATTTTTCTATTTTTTATAGAGATGGGGGATCTCACTATGTTTCCCAGACTGGTCTCAAAATCCTTGCCTCAAATGATCCTCCCACTTCAGCTTCCCAAAACACTGAGATTATTGGCATGAGCCACTGCGCCAGCCTCTTCTTTTTTAAGAGATAGGGTTTCACCATATCTCTGAGGCTGGTCTCAAACTCCTGGCCTGAAACGATCATCCTATCTCAGCCTCCCAAGTAGCTGGAACTACAAGCACTACCCACCGCATCTGGCTCCCTGCTCTTGGCTTCAGTTAGGTCAATGAGTATCCTTGTGTCTGAGTCTTAATCTCTTAGTGTCTGCACCTAAGAGTAGTGGAGAAAAGATACCCTTGTCCACATGTTGTCAGGTTTGTCTCTAGACAAGGAGGCAGCCTGTACTGAACCAGAATCTGGAGATGAGTACACTGCATCTCATGGACTTCATCAAAACTTAAATATTTTCTGCTTCAAAGGACACTGTCAAAAAAGTAAAAAGACAACCCATAAAATATGGGAGAAAATATTTACATATCATATATTTAATAAGGTTCTTGTATCTAGACTAGATAAAGAACCTTTACAAGTCAACAATAAAAAGATAACCTAATTTTAAAAATGGAAAAAGGATCTGAATAGAGTTGTCTCCAAAGAAGATATGCAAATGGCCAATAAGCACATACAAAGATGCTCGAGCCAGATGTGATAACTCACCCCTGTAATCCCAGCACTTTGGGAGGACAAGGCAGGAGGATTGCTTAAAGTCAGGAGTTCGAAACCAGCCTGGACAATAGCAAGACTCGATCTCTACAAAAAATGAAAAAAAAAAATTTCATGGGTGTGGTGAGGCACACCTGTAGTCACACCTACTCCAGAAGCTGAGACAGGAGGATCGTATGAGCCCAGGAGTTTGAAGTTACTGTGAGCTATGATGATACCACTACACTCTAGCCTAGGCAACAGAACGAGACCCCAGCTCAAAAAGAAAAAAAAATAGATGCTCAATGTGGTTAGTCATTAGGGAAAGGCAAATCGAAACCACAATGATCACTTCATACCCACTAGGCTATCTATAATCAAAAAGATGGACAATAACAAGTGTTAGCCAAGATATGGAGAAACTGGAGCCCTCATACATGGCCAGTGGAAATGTTAAATTGTGCAGCTGCCTTGGAAAACAGTTTGGCAGTTCCTCAGAAACCTAAACATAGAGTAATCATATGACCCAGCAATTCTACTCCTAGGTAAATACCCCAAAGAATTTATAACAGGTGTTTACAAAAAAAACTTACAAACAAATGTTCGTAGCAGCTTTATTCATAATAGCCAAATGTTTATCAACTGATGAATGGGTAAACAAAATGTAGTATACCTGAACCATGGAATATTATTCAGCCATATAAAAGGAATATAGTACTGACACCTGCTACAGCATGGATGAACCTTAAAAACATTATGCTAAGTATAAGAAGTCAGTCACAAAGGACCACATATTGTATGATCTCACTTATATGGAATGTCCAGAATAGGGAAATACATAGAAACAGAAAGTAGATTAGAGATTACCAGTGTCTATGGGTCAGAGGAATGAGGAGTGACTGCTGATGGGTTCTGGGTTTCTTTTAGGGGTAATAAAAATGTTCTAGATTAGATAGTTGTGGTTATACAACCTTGTGAATATACTAAAACCAGTGACTGTACACTTTAAAAGGGTGAATTTTATGGTACGTGTATTATGTTAATATTTCAATAAAAAATAATAAAAAAACCTGAGGGCAGTATAGAATCTCTGTTCTCACATGTTCAAGGGTTAAATGGCTTCCCTCAAGTCTTACATATCAAATGGGAAAACCAGGACTCCAACCCAGGGTTTCTAGGTACACATCAACTATTCTACTTATTTTTGCCCTAATTCTAGGCTTCTTCAGCCTTGTAAGCCTCTTACTCATAGCTGGTCTTTAACTGTTCTTTCTCACAGGCCTCCATCCAACTCTAACTCTCAGCCAAACAGGAGGGGGACAGCAAGGACATGGCAAAGAAAACAACACCAACCCCAGGCCCAAAGCGGTAGTGGCCAGGAGAGTGGACAGTGCCCCATCTGTGCAGGTAAAATGCTTGGGCACAGGGGGTTGTTATGTGGCAACCAGGCATTCCTTGAGGGAGGAATGGGAGATCTGGGGGTACTGCCAAGAGCATTTGAATTTGGACTCCTAGGCTCTGTGATCTCTGTAGCTCCCAGGAATGTAACTATGCTTTTAGTCGAGTGTAATTCAAGACAAGTCTATATTGAGCACCTGCTCATTGTGTTGGCTGAGCTGAGGGAGGGACAGGGGGCCTGCCCTAAGGATAAGCATGAAACCAAATAATATAAAACACCATCGGAGAGGGCCTAGAATTTCCTTCATAACTTCTTCCTCCATGTCCAGACTCTACTTACTCTTTAAGTCTCTGTTCAAATGGTACTTCTTTGCCAAGTTTTCTCTGATCTACCCAGATAGTCTCTCCTGACTGAGCTTCTGCAGCATTCTCCAATTCCTTCGGGCTTAGCTTTTCTCACCTCTGCTTTGTATCAATGTTATTTGCGTTCATAGCTTATCTTTACCAGGAAACTCCACAGTCCATAAGGACAAGCCTGGGTTTGTATCCCTCAGCTCCCAGCGTACTGTTAGGCACATAATAAACACTCAGTGAATGTTTGATGGACACATCATAGTGTCTCTCTGGTGTGAAATATTCAACCATGGTAAATTTCCTGCAAAAACAGCTGCATTTTGGCAGCAGAAATTCTCTTAAGAGTTCTTGGAGGTGGGATCATGCCTGGGAGCAGGCTCAGTTTTGTTTACCTCCTTCTCTCCCCCAGGCTCCTTCAGCATTGAGAGTCTTCCCCTGCATGCTGCCACTTGTGGAGAGACCTCGTCATCCTATTCATCCCCGTCTTCCCCAGAGAGTTCACCACCCATTTCCTGGGTCCAGTGCCCTATCTGCCAGTTGCAGTTCTCAGCAAGAGAAGTAGAAGAACATGCCAGTGCATGTGGGGAGGTCCCTCAGGCATGAGCCATGAGGTCCTGTGGTGTGGGCCCCCACCCTGTATAACCAAGACTGGGGAGTGGACCTCTTGACAGCTGAGAAGGGCTGATGAGGCCAAGCCTCCCTCCTTTCCCTCCACTCATTCCCTCAGGACTCTGCCTGAGGGCACCTCTGCGCCCAGCCCGATTTCCCATGCCCAGTTGTCAAGGCTTCTGTGACCATGGCACCCAGTTCTCCTGAGGACAGCTCTGTTCTTTTCCCCCTTGGAACTTCTGGGCTTGGGACACTATCCAGAATATCTTCCTGTACATGAGTGATGCGCATCCTCATGCCCGTTTTCTTGAAAGGAAAACTGAGGCCCAGTGAAAAGAAAAACACTGCCTGACAGATAGATCCTTTGGTGTACTGGGAATGTGAGAGTGGGTTTTGAGCATGAGACTGACATCCAGCATCCTGTGAACTTGACTCTTAGTATCCTTTGTGGGTTCCTTTCCTAGGTATAATCAGGTAATGGTGCTACTCTGTGATTTAAACAGTTATTTATCTTGGGGCCCAGAATTAACCTTCAGTAACTGAGAGAGAAAAATCCTCCATCCTCCCATACATTATAGGGAACTGATGGGTTAATGACTAAGGAGTGGTTCTAGGCTTGGCTGTGGAACCCTGGGCAAATCCTGTTTCCCATCTGCACATTGCGGTAGTTGGACCAGAGTATCTCAAAGATCCTTCAAGCTGTGACATTCCAAATTCTGTTTCCACCTTCTTTAAGCAAATATGCCTCTCTCCCCTTTCCCAGAAGATTTCTTTGTGTAGCACTAACATAAGTTCCCCTGGTCCCCAGGGTACAGGGCAGAGGGGGAGCAGCTGGTCCTGCAAAAGGAGGGCCCAGGGCGGGGTTTTGAGTGGGTAGGAAAGAGAATGCTGGGCACAGTCAGGGGAGCAGACAGCAGGAATTCAGTCTATCGGTCCCTGCCAGCATAGGTGGGCGCAGCCATGGACCCCCTCACGGTAAGAGGCCTTCTACTCCCTTTTCTTGCCCCATCCTGGGCCCATTTCTAGCTATGAATAAAACAGTAGATTGGCCCAGAGGGGTGGCAGGGCATCCTAGCTGCCAGGCAGGTAGTAGCCATCTCTGGATGGGAGAAGGGCCCCTGGAACTCTGAGCCTGGGCCCAGAAGAGAAGAGCAGTGAGGATGGGGCTGGGCCTGGCAGAGAAGAGGGACAAGGCAGTACAGAGGGGCAGAAGTACCCTCCAAGGCAGCGGAGGGCAAAGCTGGGGGGTTGGGATCCTGCTGGAGTCCTGGTCAGCACTGAGGGAGTTGGGGAAGGCCCAGTTCAAAGACCCTCCTGTGTGGACATGTCTGGACCTGCCCTTCACAGAGACTCTGGGACTTTCAGAGGGATGGATGGCTGGGAGATGAAGTCAACAAGATGGGAGCTGGTCCTGGACGGATCCTGCGTGCCTGCATGTGGGGTTAGGCTCCCCATGCAGCCCCGTCACCTGCTCTAACCTACCCTTTCTCCAGATACCCACATGAGGCCCCATCACCATGTGTGGGGGTTCTTGTGAGGGTAGAAGTCGAGCTGAGGAAGGAGCTCCCGGTCACGCCCCATCCAGGCACTTTCCTAACCTGAGAGTCTACACAGTAAAATGATGAATATGACAATTTCTGCCAGTATGTTTTTGGGACAAGGAAGAATATAATGGTGGCTGGGTATAGAAGGTTAGGCTAGAAGTAGAAGAGTGAGGGAGGCCCCAAAACAAAGGAAGTTGGAAACTCAAGGCCCCACCTCTTCACTCCTTCATCCAGCCACAGCCTAACTGGACCGAAATCGTGAACAAAAAGCTCAAGTTCCCACCTCCACTCCTGGGTGCCATCCAGGAGGGCCGACTGGGTCTTGTGCAGCAGCTGCTGGAGTTAGGGGTTGAGGCCACAAGCAACGAGTCAGGCGGGCCCCTGCGGAATGTGGAAGAGGCTGAGGACCGTTCCTGGAGGGAAGCTCTCAACCTGGCCATCCGCCTGGGTCATGAGGCCATCACTGATGTGCTGTTGGCCAATGTCAAGTTTGACTTCCGACAGATCCACGAAGCCCTGCTAGTGGCTGTGGACACAAACCAGCCAGCAGCAGTGCGTCGCCTACTGGCCCGGCTGGAACGGGAGAAGGGTCGCAAAGTAGACACTAGGTCTTTCTCACTGGCTTTCTTTGACTCATCAATTGATGGTTCCCGCTTTGCACCCGGTGTCACTCCACTCACCCTGGCCTGCCAGAAGGACCTGTATGAGATCGCACAGCTGCTCATGGACCAGGGCCACACCATTCCCCGGCCGCACCCAGTCTCCTGTGCCTGCCTTGAGTGCAGCAACGCCCGCCGCTATGACCTGCTGAAGTTCTCCCTGTCCCGCATCAACACCTACCGTGGCATTGCCAGCAGGGCCCACCTCTCGCTAGCCAGTGAGGATGCAATGCTGGCTGCCTTCCAGCTCAGCCGCGAGCTCAGGCGCCTTGCACGCAAGGAACCCGAGTTTAAGGTTGGTTTCTCATCCTTCCCCTGCCCTTGCTGCCCCGTATCTGTTGCTCTACTGGAGCATGGTTGCGCCTGTGGTGGGTGTTCTGGGAAGTGGGAAGCAACAGAAAGAGGACGAGGCCCAGTCTCTGTTCTAGGAAATCTCGGTTTTGATGACAAGGAGTCAAAGAATCCCACTCCGAGGGGGATTTCATTCTAATGACAGAGAGAGTCACTCTAGAGGCACCTGGTCTTATGAGGAGGGCACAACCCCACCCTACGGGAGCCCTGGGGCTGTCTGAGGGAGGAGAGAGAACATAGATAAACAGAAAAGCTGGGCAGGTGTGGTGGCTCACACCTGTAATCTCAGCACTTTGGGAGGCCAAGGTGGGAGGGTTGCTTGAAGCCAGGAGTTCAAGACCAGCCTGGGCAACATAACAAGACCATCTTTTCTAAAAATTTTAAAAATTACCCAGCATGGTGGTGTGCACCTGTAGTCCCAGCTACTCAGGAGGATCACATGAACCCAGGAGCTTGAGGTTACAGTGAGCTATAATAGCACCACTGCACTCCAGCCTGGGTGACAGAGCAAGACCCTGTCTCTTAAAAAAAAAAAAAAAGAAAGAAAGAAAGAAAAGCAGCTGGACAGACTTGGAGATGACGTTCAGTAGAGTAAGTCTCTTCTGAGTACCTGCTGTGTGTTCCCACCTAGAACATTGTATGTTGAGGCTCTCAAGCTTGTGATCACAAGCAGGGAGAGGGCAGAGAGAGGGGGACAAGACACTGCCAGGACACCCAACCTCATTCAGTGCCTCTATGGATGGTACTAACAGGGTTTCCAAAGCCCAGAAAACAGAGGTCAGGAAAGCTACAGCTGTTGCGTTCAAGGAAGACTCCTTGGAAGAAGCAGCGTTAAGTTTACATACAGAAGTGGGTGGTTTAACACAAGTGAAGAGGAGCAGGGAGGTGGTTGAGGTGTGGCTGCAGTCCAAGCAAAGGCTCTCAGGTAGCAGAAGTATAGGTGGTGATGAGTGTGGGGGAGACCCTGTGCAGGAAGGACCGAGAATGCATGAAGTAGAGCCTGGAGGCAGGGACTGGCCTGGGGCCTTGGTACCACCAGTCTGGTTCGTCCATCACTCATCCACTGACATCTCCTGTGTGTCACGCCAGACTTGGTCTCCATCCTGAAGATTATCACTAGGTGGGAAAACCAACAGGGATATCAAAACAGAGGCCTAAGGAAGAATGGCCTGAGCCCTGAGAGCTGGGGAAAGAGCATGCTGCCCCCACCCGGAGGTGTGGAAGGCTGGGAGAGTGAAAAGCCCCCACTGCACAGCTAGCAGGAAAGGGCACTCCTTTCCAGAGGACTTTCCCTCCATTCTCACGGCTGCCCAAAGGGAGGCACAGCAGAATTAGTACCGCCACTTTACAGCAGGGAGGCTGAGGCCTGGAAGGGGGAGGAACCTTGCCCAATGTGACAGCACCTGAGGGACAGTGCTGGCACTCGGATCTCTCCTCCTGAAAGCCTAGCCTGGATTCTCTAGGGTAAGGGCCCCAAGCAGAACTGAGCGTAGGATTGATGCAGTGGAGCCAGGAACTGCCTTATTCATTTCCACGTCTCCTAAAATTGCCAGCACAGGTTCTCACATAGGTGCTCAAAAAGATTAATTGAGCACATGAAAGGCATAAGGAGTAAAAGTGGGACAGGACGCAGAGACTAGAAAAGGGAAGTGCAAGGGATGGGAGAAGATGACAGAGGGTTTTGGGTTGAAGTGACTTAGTGAAAGGTAGAGATAGCACCACATAAGCAAAGTGACATAGGAGGTACCTCATTATAGCAAGAAGGATAGGTGAGGTGGCAGAGAGGAAAGAAATCAATGATCAAGTGACACCAGATGTAGGAAGTGTTGTGCAAGGGCAGGAAAGAGGTGGCCAGGCCCATGCTGGGGCCTGATTTAATGGGCCTGGGTCCACTGGGTGGTAGACACACATGCGCCTGCTTTCCTATAGCCTGAATACATTGCCCTGGAGTTGCTGAGCCAGGACTATGGCTTTGAGCTGCTGGGCATGTGCCGGAACCAGAGTGAGGTCACTGCGGTGCTCAACGACCTGGGAGAGGACAGCGAGACTGAGGCTGAGTGCCTCGGGCAGGCCTTTGAAGAAGGCATCCCCAACCTGGCGCGGCTGCGGCTAGCCGTCAACTACAACCAGAAGCGGGTCAGCTGGGCCCTACCATCTCCCCCTCCCTGCCCTGAGCCCTTGCCCTGCCACCTCTAGGTATCTCTCACTCTAACCCTAAGCAACTCCTTTTCCTGCCCTTGGGACCCTCTTAGACCCTGATTCTGAGCACCCTTCTATCTAAGCCCTTGACCCTGTGGGTCCCCAACTCTCCCTTCTTACCTTCTATCTAAGCCCCAAACCTCTCCCCAGCCCTCAGAAAACCCGTTACCCACCAGGAACCCACCTTCAGACCAGGACATCTGGGTCTTAGACTCAGCTTTGCCTCTGGCCTGCTGAGTTACTTTGGTCTAGTCTTTTTCTATTGTTAGACTTTAGAATCTCACTCCATAAAGCAAGATTAGACTAGAACTCTCAGGGCTTAAATATCAAGTGCTTCAATTATTCCCTGTCTCATTGGACACCCTCCCACCTAGGCTAAAGACAGCCTTCCTTCCTATCCTCCTTTCAGCCCTTGCTCCTCACTCTTTCCACCCTCAGATACCCTAGCCCACCAGGAGCTTAACCAAAAGCATTCCTTCATATAGCCCCCCGACCCTGCCCCCAACATGGCAAACCCCACTTTCCCCCTTCTCCCCTCCTCAAGGCCATCCAGGCTGGTGCCCACATCTCTAAGAAGGCAGGGAACCTGGGGGTTCTGGGTCTTGGGGTACCCAGTTCTACCCACCACTACATGACATAGATTCAAAAATGTGGGATCCAGAGAATCCAGGAAAATCTTTGAGTTCAGCTTCCTCCTTCACACACCAAGGCCCGGGAGCTGGGGGAGGGGGGTGTCTGCCCATGGTCACGTGCCAGGTGAGCTGCCTTTCTTCTGGGCTAGCTGGTGTGGGGAGAAAAGAGGGGTGGTTCGATCCCAGTGGCAGGGAAGTAAGGGCTATGCACCCAATGTTCCCCTTCCCTCCCTGCCCGGTGACGCCTCTGCTCATGCTCCCTCTCTGCTCAGTTTGTAGCACACCCCATCTGCCAGCAAGTTCTGTCCTCCATCTGGTGTGGGAACCTGGCCGGCTGGCGTGGAAGCACCACCATCTGGAAGCTCTTTGTTGCCTTCCTCATCTTCCTCACCATGCCCTTCCTCTGCCTTGGCTACTGGCTGGCGCCCAAGTCCCGGGTACAAAGAATAAGATTAATGATAACTGTCACTTACTGAGCACTTGTTTTATGCCAGGCCCCAGGCTGGGCACTTTGTGAATATAATTTCGTGAATGTTCCCCTTAAGTAACTTGAGGTGGCCCTGGGAGGCAGGCATCACACTTCTATCTTATACAGGCGGAATCTGAGGCACAGGGAATACAAGTGCTCCTTTTTGTCAAGGCTACACGGTAAATAGCAGTGTCAGGATTTAAACTGAATTCTCTCTGCTTCCAAAACCTGAATCCTATGGACAACCCTATGCTCTCCTAAAGAGAATCCGACCCCACCTACAAATTATTTGGGAGGCCTTAAAATATTTCCTTGAAGCCGGGCACAGTGGCTCATGCCTGCAATCCCAGCGACTTGGGAGGCTGAGGCAGGAGGATCACTTTAGGTCAGGAGTTCAAGCCCACCCTGGGCAACACAGTGAGACCTCCGTCTCTAACAATATCTTTTTTTTTTAATTAGCCTGGTGTGGTGGTGAGCATCTGTAGTCTCAGCTACTTGGGAGACTGAGGTGGGAGGATCCCTTGAGCTCAAGAATTCAAGGCTGCAGTGAGCTATGATTGTGCCACTGCACTCCAGCCTGGGCAACAGAGCAAGCTCTCATCTCTGTGAGCCAGGCCTTGTGACTGTATTGGGATGTAATGAAGAACAAGCCCTGTTCCTGTCAACAGGCGAGAGATAAGGAGAGGAGTGTTCCAGGAAGCAGGAACAGCATGTGCAAAGTCCTAGGGAGAGAGAATGTAAAGCACTGGAGAATCTGAAAGGAATTAAACAATGAGTGGTAGAGAAGTGGCAGAGGCCTGATCTCACAGAGCCTCAGAAGCCGTGTGAAGACAGAAGCCATTGTAGGATTAATGAGGCGAGTGCCCCCGTCAGTTCTGTGTTTTGGAAAGCTCCTTCAGCTGGAGGCGTGAATGGTAGATTTGGGGGTGAGTAGGAGGTCGGGAGACTGTCACAGGGTATGAGAGACAGAGCATGGAGAGATGCCTCCCTGGTTCCTGTCCCAGATGACTGGGTCATTTTATGAGGTGGGGCCACAGGAGGAAGAGGAGCAAGATGGGATACAAGATGATGAATTTATTTTTTAATACGGTTGAGTTTGAAGAGGGACCTCCAAAACAAAGTTACTTTGCCTCTGTGATCCTCAGTTCCTGAAAGAAATGGGAATAATTATGCCTACCTCATATGGTGGTGAAGGAGACAATAGATGTAGAATCTCATGTATACTACATTCTCAGTAAATGTCTGCAGAGTGAGTGAGTCAGGCTGAGAAAAGGGAGTAACATGTGGGCTGAGCAGTCCAGATGGGCTCCCCGGAGGGAGAGACTGCACAGGACTGAGCCGTGCTCTCCTTCCCTCCCCCAAAGCTGGGCCGCCTGCTCAAGATCCCGGTGCTGAAGTTCCTGCTGCACTCAGCCTCCTATCTGTGGTTCCTCATCTTCCTGCTGGGAGAGTCCCTGGTCATGGAGACGCAGCTGAGCACCTTCCGTGGCCGCAGCCAGAGTGTCTGGGAGACTTCACTGCACATGGTTTGGGTCACAGGTACATGTGTGGGACCCTTTATTTGTGGCAGTCTCCCTTAGGGGCCTCCCGTACTGTTGTTCACAATAAGCACCCCAATGGGAGGGATGCTGCTTCTGCAGATGCCTCCGAACATGCATCCAGACCCTTCCCCTTCACCTGCATCAGGGACCTCGCCCTGTGGTAGACTCCCTGAGCAAGGACCTCATTCTTCTCCTTCCTTGGCATCAGTTCCTACCCACTCTGGAGGTTCTTATCTCACAAATAAGACACTGGTTCACAGTACCAAATGGCGTAATGGTAGCCTCCAAGCACACTATAAGACAAGCTATCCTGGAGGTCATGGAACAGAAAGGCTCATAGATCAAATTAAAATGTTCAAATCATACAGTGGGGTTAAATCCATAAATGGTATCATCATGATGGTGCTATTAAGAGGACCTGAGTTGAGGTTTGAGTAGCGGGTACAACAGAAAGAAGGTGCCTGGGCCTGGGCCCAAGACTTGATCTATGAAAGAAACACAATGGCAAGTATGTCTGGCCATAGCTGTAGCTTACCAACTATCATCATGAGCAACCATGAATTTTATGTGCATTCTTTGGGTAGAGGACATGTGGGGCCAGACTGGGTGTCACCAGTAGGTACAGATTTAAGATCTGATGAATACTGAGGGCCTCATATGCCTCATGCTTATTTACATGCCTCATATATCATGAATATTTAGTGCCTATCCTTTCCTTCCTATGTACGTCACACACATATGCTCTATTTACTTTATTTGTTCAACATATCACCCAGGTAACTAACTTATTTACACATAATGCATAAGTTTCATCCATTCCATTGGTTTTCTTTTCTTCTATAGCAGAATCAAGTATTCTCAAACAATTCAGCAAATACAGTTGACAAGAATCCCCAGAGCTCCACCCAGCCTCCGGCTGGTCAGCTCAGTAGGACTGGTGGCCCTTTCCTTGGCTGTCCTCCCCTCAATTAGCTCTGGCTTAGTTAGCAAACTCCCAAGCCATCTGTCTACCAAGTCCTCTACTCTACCCTGTACCAAACTTGTCAGTGAAGTCAGAAAGGAAATTGGGCCCGGAAACTTTAGGGAAAGAAAACAAGAGCAGCCCAAGAGGGAAAGTTTCTCATCCTATTATTTACTAAACGTTTACTGACCAGTGCTGACTGGAGATGAACCAATACAGTTCCTGCCTGTGGGGGAAGAAATATCCTATAAACACATGATACAAAACTCGTTTATTCATGTAATAAATGTTTGCTGAGTCTCTATTGCGAGCGAAGCCCTGAGAATATATGGATAAGTTAAATATGTTTCCAGCCATCCATTTAACACACATTTACTGAGCATGCACCCCACCCTCACAAGGTACTTTCCTGCCACACAGCACTGATTTGGGTTCCTGACCATATTACATTCACACTTGTCTCCAGGCCTTTGCACATTCGTGCTTTTTTCTTTTCGAGACAGAATCATGCTTTACTGCGCAGGCTAGTCTTGAACTGGGCTCAAGGGATCTTCCCACCTCTACCTCCCGAGCAGCTGGGACTACAGGCATGCACCACCACGCCAAGGCCTACTCACTCACTTTTCCTAGAGCACTCACCCCTTCCCAAGCTGCCCCTTCCCCTGGCTGGCTCCTACCCTTCCTTCAGGTCTCAGCTTAAACACCACTTTCTCCGAGAAGCTTTCCTGGCCCCCAAACCATAGTGAGGATCCTTTCCTAAGTACCCTCATAACAGTCCCTCTGTTCCCCTGCTGCTCAGTCTTAGCATTTGCCACATTGTATTGTACCTACTTGGTTACTTGCCTGTGTCCCTCACTAGATTATAAACCCTGGGAGGGCAGGGACTATGTCTTGTTCACCACAGGATCTCGCTGGCACATGGTAGGAGCTTAATAAATATTTGTTTAAATTGTTCTGGGCAC
Source organism: Avahi laniger (assembly GCA_963575035.1). NCBI lineage: Eukaryota > Metazoa > Chordata > Mammalia > Primates > Indriidae > Avahi > Avahi laniger. The sequence goes on from CAUYSK010017839.1 coordinate 13,879, forward strand.
TGGGGATTAATTGACATGGTCCCAACCCTAGAGGGGCTCCAGGTTCAGGGGTAGGGTGAAGACAGACCCATGGAGAGGTAGCCCGCAGTACCCATAGTGATGGCATCACAGAGATAGGAACAGAGAACTGTGAAAACACAGAACAGGGAGCAACTCACTCCACCTGGTTAGGGAAAGCTTCATGGAGGAGGAAATATGTGACCTGGGCCACAAAGGTGAGCTGGGCTTCCAAAGGGTGTGGAAGGGCACTCTAGGCAGAGAGGATGGACAGTGAGTGAAAAAGCACACAATTGTATCCTGGGAATGAAAAAGGGTACGATATGGCAGGATCACCTGGCTAATGGGGTGTAGCTCCCAAGACCCCCATCCTCAGGTCTCGTGCTGGGCCTCACTGAGACATGGGCACCCTGACCAGGCTGATAATTTGGAGCCGCTTCAAATCAATTTTCTTTAAATACTTGCCCAACATTTATTTGGTGGAGGGCAGGGAGAAACAGATTTAAATCATCCCCTCCCAAAAAAATAGCCTCTCCCAGCGTTACTCAGTTTCTGAGTGTCAGCTGACTGTGACCATTGGTGCAGATCACACCAGCAATAAGTCTGCTTCAGCAGAGTCTTGTTTATTTTTATATAAGATCACTTGGGCCTGAAGTGATTAAATGTTTACATTTCATTGAGTTTACCCCATGATGTTTTAGCTCCCCACCCTCATTCATGGGATCCGCCCTGCACCATAAGCTAGCTCTGATGTAGATGGAAGAGGACAGTTCCACCTCACCCTGTCCTGGCCCCCTGCCATCCCCCTTCAGGCTTCCTGTGGTTCGAGTGTAAGGAAGTGTGGATCGAGGGCCTGCGCAGTTACCTCCTGGACTGGTGGAACTTCCTGGATGTGGTCATCCTGTCCCTGTACTTGGCGGCCTTCGCACTGCGCCTCCTCCTGGCTGGGCTTGCCCACATGCACTGCCGGGATGCCTCCGATGCGGCTGCCTGCCACTATTTCACCACGGCTGGTGAGTGTCCCCTTGACTTGGCCTTGAACCTCCCAGTTTCTCTTGTTTCTTGGCTCTTGGCTGTCAGCTGCAGCCCCCATTCCACCCTGCACAGAACGAAGTGAGTGGCGCACCGAGGATCCCCAGTTCTTGGCCGAGGTGCTCTTTGCTGTCACCAGCATGCTCAGCTTCACCCGCCTGGCCTACATTCTGCCAGCCCATGAGTCGCTGGGCACTCTGCAGATTTCCATTGGCAAGATGATTGACGACATGATGCGGTGCGTACGTCCCTGCTCAGAGCACGCTCCTCCTTGATAGACTCCACTCAGCTTCCTTCTGAAACTCCCCAGCGCTGCTGTAACATAGGAGTTCTTGACCTGCGTTCCTCCAGAGGCACAGGCTCCAGGGACCTCTGAACCCCTGAAACTGTAGGCCAAAGTTGGAGTGTAAATGTAAATGTACATTTCTCTGCAGAGGGGGTCTATAACTTTCACCTAATTCTCAAAGAGGCTCATGACCCAAAAAAAGATTACAAACCACTGGCCCTTGGTTGAGAGTTCCAGTCCCAGTTCTATTGCCATCTCCACGATCCCCTTCTGGGCTTCGGTTTTCTCATCTTTACGGAAAGCCAAGGCACTGGACTCCGGGGTCCCTTTGGATCCTTCGCACTCCACAACTGCCCTACAACATTATCTGGTTGGCCAGGCGCGGTGGCTGACGCCTGTAAAATTAGCACTCTGGGAGGCTGAGGTGGGAGATAACTTGAGGTCAGGAGTTCAACACCAGCCTGAGCAAGCTGAGACCTCGTCTCTACTAAAAATAGAAAAAACTAGGCAGGCAACTGAAAAAAAAAACCATTATCTGGTCTTATTGGTGCTTATCACCTAATCATGTACAGCCAAACCTGGCTCTCAGCCCAATCAGAGCCTGCTCCCCGAGAATCTCCTGTCTGAGGCAGGACTAGAGTGGGTGCCCTTGGTAGGAAAAGCCCTAGTTGTTTCGTAATCCCTTCAGCCCAGTTTAGCTTCAGGAAGAACTTCCCACCTGACCCCAGGATTCTTCCAGCCCTCCCTGCCACAGGCTGACTCATTCTCACATGTAGCTTTAACTCTTCTGGTGGTAACTCCTGTCCCATGGGACTCTCTGATTCCAGCCATCCCTGTATAATCTCAGTATCTCAATCCCTCCCTGTAGACTGGTGCGTCCCCAGCTTTGACAGCCTGGACTCAGTACCCATTATTCTTAAAGGAGAGCATCTGCTTGGCACTACTTTAAATCCCTTCCCATATCCCACTCCCTAATTTCTCTATTCTTAATTATAACCAAACTGAATACTTGTCGAGTAGAACCAGGGATGCCATCACCCTCACCCCTCTTTCCAAAGCCTGACTTCTCCCAGGGTGGAGAAGTCCTGCTCTGACCCTTCCACATCCGACCCTCGCCAGGTTCATGTTCATCCTCATGATCATCCTGACCGCCTTCCTCTGTGGCCTCAACAACATCTATGTGCCCTACCAGGAGACAGAGCGGCTGGGCAAGTATGCTGGGGCGGAGGCAGGATGGGCAGGTGGGGAGTCTGGGACCTTGCAGCTTGGAGCTACAGTGATCTCTTCCTTTTTCCCTCCCTCCCTCATTTATTCACTCAATTAATTCTCATTTGCTCACGCCCTCACTGACTGGTTCTGTCATTCATTCATCTGTTCATTTATGCTTTCATTTATTCACTTATTTTCTCCTCAAACTTTTTATTCTATAAAATATCAATCCTATGAAAAAGTTCAACGAAAAGTACAGTGGATGTCCATATACCCTTCACCTAGCTTCACCAGTTGTTAACATTTTGCCACATTTGCTTGATCTATTGCTTTCTTTATTCTTTTTTTTCTCCCCTGAAACATTTAAACTAAGTTGTTTTAATGCTTATGCTTGGAAGCAAAAAAAAAAAAAAGTCAAGTTGCAAATATCACGACAGTTCACCCCTGAATAGTTCAGGATGTCTCCTAAGAACATAACCATAAAACCATTATCACAGTCAAAAAATTTAACATTGATACTGTAATATTTTACTATACAGTCCTTATTCAAATGTCCCCAATTACTCTCCCCCAAAAAAAGTCTTTCTAGTTTTTAAAATCTGATATCCAATCTAGGATCCTGTATTGTATTTTTTTGTCATATCTCTTAAGTATTTTTTTTAAATCTAGAATGCTTCCCCTGCCTTTTCTTTGCCTTGCATGACAAATGAACTTTTTTGAAGAATGTAGATGAAGTTATATTCCCCAGTTGGAATTTATCTTTGTGTCATGATCAGATTCAAGTGAAGCACTTTTGGCAGGAACACAACCTAGTCAATTATGTGCACCTTCCACTGCATCACATCAGGACGCACATATTGCCAGTCTGGCCCAAGGGGGAGGCCCACTGGACTAGCAGACCTCCCATTGAAAAGCCTATTTAGTAACAGGGAGGTATGTTGAGACTCTGTGACTAAACTGCTCCCTTGCAACCTTTTACCAAGTGGCTTTAGCATCCATAGGTGATTTTTACCTGAATCAGTTATTACAGTGATGGTTTCAAAATGGTGATTTTCTACTTCTGCATTTCTTCTACACTTATTATCTGGCATTCTTCTATAAAGAAGTGCTTTCACCTACCTTCTTTTTCAAATATCACTATGGACTCAAAAAGATATTTTAAAATATAATAATCCATTACAGTCATTATTCTATTTGGTGCTCAGTTCTTCCTAAATATGGCCAATAATTAATTCTTATATTTGTTTATTCACTCATTGTTTATTGATTCATTCACTCACTTTTAAAATTCATTCACTTTCTTAGTCATTCAGTCATTGTAAGTTTTTTGCCATTATTGAGTTCATACCCATTTACTGACATCTTCTTTTAGTAGGTCCTATCCCTGGCCCTGGAAATGAACCAGACCCATTCTCAGGGAGACAATAGCCATGTGCACAAATAAGCTCAATGTGAGATACTGAGTGCTAGGACAAAGGAGGGTTATGTCGAGGGTGCCCAGAGGAGGAAGCCCCTTCCTCTGCCTTGGATTATCAGGGAAGGCTTCACGGTGAAGGGAGAATCTGGACTCCACCTGCAAGGGTATGGACTTCAGAGAAGGTGCAGGGCATTCTGGGCAGAAAGGGGGCATGTATCAATGCAGGGAGGTACGTTTGGAGAATAGCAAGATGTCTTCCATGATTGGCACATGAAGAGAATTCCATGAGAGGCGGCAAGAGAGGGTATTTGGGGCCAGGTCATGGAGCTCACGAAGGTCTTGTTGAGAAGCTTCATTTTTTCCAGCAGGGCAAGGCGCTCCAGGTGGCCTCCCAAGCAGTTGCTCCATCAAAAATTCTTCATGAGTGCAACTGCATGACAGTTTTACTGATGACACTAAAGGACCCACACTTGGGCCTGTGGATATTGGTCCAGGCTTCCTCGTGGTTCTTATGAAGAATTCTTGTTCTCAGACTGGCTTCAGGCTATCAGGATAAAGGAACTGCGCAAGCTCACCATGAATCTTAGTGGCAGAGACAGTAACTACTTATTCCAGCCTGCTTCATGGGTGCTGGTGGCATCACTCCACAGTGGCAAGGGAAGGCTGAGCCCTCCCGGGCTATTCATTCATGGGTGACAACTAATTAAGTCAAAAGTATTTGTGCTAAAATTCTTAGATAGGTTGTATAGTAGACATCTGGACTGAGGGTAGTTAGGAGCATTTAAAGGTTGACAAGCAGAGGTACAAGCGGAGGTCAGATAAGCATTTAGAAAGAACACCCTGGTTGCAGTGTGGGCGACAGAATAACAAAAGAAGAACAGAGGCCAGGGACCAGTGTAAGGCTGCAGGAATCTATACCTGAACTGGTGCTGGGATGGAGGGAATAAGACAGATTCACAAATAAATACAATAAGAGAGAAAATGCGATCAGGTCCGTGAGAAACCGACAAACACACACATTCGCTGGGGGTAGGGAATGGAGTTCAGGAAGGGCTTCCTGGAAGAGGTAGCACAGGAGTTGCTACCAGTGTGCTCCAAACCATCATCCTCTCTCACCCACGCATGCAATAGTTTCTCAACCGGTCTCCATGCCTCCACTCTCTCACCTGCTTCCCTTCCATTCTGCTCACAGCAGCCAACATGATTTTTTTTTTTTTTTGAGACAAGGTCTCATTCTGTTGCCATGTCTGGAGTGCAGTGGTGTCATCATAGCTCACTGCAACCTCCAATGCCTGGACTCAAGCAATCCTCCCACCTCAGCTTCCTGAGTAACTGGGACTATAGGCATACACCACTACACCCAGCTAAATTTTCTATTTTTTGTAGAGACGAGGTCTCACTTTTGCTCAGGTTGTTCTTGAACTCCTGGCCTGAAGCGATCCTCCCACCTTGGCCTCTGAAAGTGCTAGGATTATAGGCGTGAGCCACCACACCAGGCCAACATGATCTTTTCAGATGTAAACAGGCATCACCCCTCTGCTTGGAATGCTTCATAGCTTCCTCTTGCCCATAGGCCATGGTAAGGACCTTTGTTTTTATATTAATACAAGGTCCTGCATGGTCTGGTTGGTACCTCTCACAAGCCTCTCTCTCCTCTGCCCTCTGAGACCAGCCATGCTGGCCTTCTCTCAGTTTCTCAAATGCCACCACACTCCGCCACCCCTTGGGGAACACTCATTTCCACACCTCCTGCCCTTTCATGTGTTAATTCCCACCATCCTTCAGAGCTCAGCTTGAATGCTTCTCAAAGAGGCTTCCCCAACCCCAGATGAGGTCATGACATCCTATGCTGCTCTGCACAGCGAGTATTCAGATGTTGGTATAGCAGTGTCCACAGTGGTAAAGTGTTGGTACGATGGTGTACATCTCACACCCCCTCCCCACAGAACGTAGGGTCCTTGAAGACAGGGACTGTACTCGTCTTGTCACTGATATATCTTTAGCACCTATGACACTACTATGTGCTCAGTAAATATTAATATTGGTTGACTGAAAGAATACAATTTGGAGCTCAGAAGTAGCAAGTACCTGTGTGGGCTGGGATGGTCCAAAGGGCTTCATGGGAGCAGAATACCCTTGGCTGGGTCCTGGAGGGTGAGGAGGAATGTTTTGGGCAGAGCTCAGGCTCCTTTCTCACCCCTCATTTCCTGTTCTTTACTTGGCCCGGCATGCCAGTTTCAATGAGACATTCCAGTTTCTGTTCTGGACCATGTTTGGCATGGAGGAGCACAGCGTGGTAGACATGCCTCAGTTTTTGGTGCCTGAATTCGTGGGCCGGGCCCTCTATGGCATCTTTACCATCGTCATGGTCATTGTGCTGCTCAACATGCTCATTGCCATGATCACCAACTCCTTCCAGAAGATTGAGGTACGTGAACTGAGGCCAGTTTAGCACAGGGAGAAGAAGGGAGAAAGGGATGGAGAAGAAGAGGGTGCCAGGAACCAAGACACTTGGGTTCCTTCTCTGCCTCCACTACTGTCTCATTTTGTAGCTTTGGGCAAGTTTTCTTCTGTAAAATGGGGGTCTTAGTAATGCTATTATTAATAGTTCCTCCAGACACCAAGTCTAGTGCTTTCCACCGTAGGGGTAGGGGAGAAGTGCACTGCAGAAAAGCAGGCGGGAGCAGGAGAGGGAGAGGGAAGGGAGTGGATGGGGGTGGATGGCGGGAGAACAGCCTGGGCAGGAACTGGACATCAGAAGATGACAGGTGAGGTGGGGAAGAGAGGATGAGAGGAGGCGGGGGGGAGACGTGGGTGACAGACGAGGATAGATAAGCAGGGGGAGAAGGAAGAGGTGGGCGCTGGAGAATAAGAGATGTTAGGACTGGGGAAGAGAGGCAGATGAGTGGGCGGGAGGCCAGGTGCCAAGGCGGCCCTTGCACAGCCCCCGCCTCCTGGCCCCCAGGATGACGCTGACGTGGAGTGGAAGTTTGCTCGCTCCAAGCTCTACTTGTCCTACTTCCGAGAGGGCCTGACCCTGCCTGTGCCCTTCAACATCCTGCCCTCTCCCAAGGCTGTCTTCTACCTTCTCAGGTGATGACCTCAGAGCTCCTACTCCCGGCCCCGCAAGCACCCAGCCCACGCACACCACCCAGCTCCTGCCCCCATTTCCGTAGGCCCTGTCCTCTAACCAACCTCTTCCCACCATCGAACTCTCTCAGGAGAATCTTCCGCTTCATTTGCTGTTGCTGCTCCTGCTGCAAAACCAAGAAGCCAGACTATCCCCCGATCCCGACCTTTGTGAGTACTTCATCTGCGTGTTGTTGGTCTCACTCACGTCAGGCCTTCAACCGCGCTGTCTCTACCATGCATTTGTGAGCACGCCCCAGCTTTTCTGTCTCTCCAGGTACGTTCCCCAGGAGCCTGTTCCCAATTCCCATTCTGTGTGGCTTCCCTCTCCCTCTGGACATTTCCTAAATTTCCAACCTTGCATCACACAGCTTAAACAGAAGTCCTTGCCACACTCCTCCCAAGCTGCAAATACCCGCTAAGCTCAGGACAGACCTTTTTCCCCTAAACTGAACCAAGACATGGTTGAATATTAAAAAAAAAAAACATGGTAAGAAGCCAAGGGTAAAGTCCCGCAAACTGGGAAATCAGAGGCTGACAGTGGCCTGAGAGAGGAGGCCAGGCATCCAGGAGCTCTCTTAGCCCTCAATATCTGCTCCCCAACCCAGTCTGGCTTGGTGTGAGAGCCCCTTCCTAATTCTGACCAGTGTCACTGCCAGATTTGGGGGGGTTCTCCCCGTACTCCACCTCCCAACCCTCACCTGACCGCCACCCTGGTCCACAGTCGGCCCTTCCCCAGCTGTGCTTCTACCTTCTGGACTGCACTGTGATGGGGGCAGACCAGGGGCTAGGCCTGTGGCCTTCAGGGACAGAACAGTCTTCACAGACTTTGCCCTGGGCCTTTACTGCCTGGCAGGTTGGGTGGGGGCAGGGAATATAGGACGGCTGGGGGTGGAGAATCTCTCCCACCCTCCTGTCTCCCCATTCCAGGCCAATCCTGGGGCAGAGGCAGGGCCTGGGGAGGGAGAGCATGGATCCTACCGCCTTCGTGTCATCAAGGCTCTGGTACAGCGCTACATAGAGACTGCCCGGCGCGAGTTCGAAGAGACCCGTAGGAAAGGTTAGTTGCCCAACTGGGATAAATGTCCCACACCTGGACTCGCACCCTCATTCAGCCTGCATTTACGTGGCCCCATCCTACTCTGCCCTCAGAAGGGCAGCCTGCACAGTGTGGCCCCTCGCACTCAGTCACCCTCTGGCCCATTCAGGCATTCACTCCACTCGTTTCATTTAATCGCTCATTCCTGCCTTATTCTCGCATTCACTTCCTTACCCATTCGCTCGCTCACTCAATTCATTGTTCGTTCATTTACTTGTTCACTTAGTTATTTACTCATTCCACCAGCGTTCAGTGCTATGGCCTCCTTTGTTCCAGGCCCTGTCTGGAGGGAGAGGACATTGTGTAGATCAGGGACACATGGGGAGCGTTCAGTCTGCTGAGGAAGAGAAACCATCATACTAGGCACAAAGTGCCTGGCAGGTGTGGTGGCTCATGTCTGTAATCTCAGCACTTTGGGAGGCTGAGGAGTGAGGACCATTTGAGCCCAGGAGCTCAAGGCTGCAGTGAGCTTTGATCGTGCCACTGCACTCCAACCTGGGCAACAGAGCGAGACCCTGTCTTTAAAAATAAAAATAAGAAAATAAAAAATGAAAGTGCTTAGCTAAGAGAGACACAAATTGCAGTGGGAGCTTGAAGGAGGAAAAGAGCCTATCACTTTGTGAGGATCATGGAAAAGTAGGAGGATAGAGCAGCGGAGTTGGAGGGAGAGGAGATGGAATCTGAACTGGGCCTTGAAGGATGGGTATGAGCTAGCCAGGTGTAGATCGGGGGGAGAGGGTTGACAAGGCAGATGTACAAATCTCCTAATGACATAAACACTTTTCCTATGACTCCTGATCCCTTTTCTGGCCCTCAAGACTTTCCTTCTTTATATATCCTAAACCCCCTCCCAACTCAGCTTCATCTGCCCCAGATTCTGCCTACCCACCTGACCCCCAGCCCATCAGGCAGTCCCTCATTTCTTCTAACTCTTCTTCCTCAAGAACCCCAGACAGGGCGTCTTCTGGGGTTCTGTTCAGGGTAGAGGAAGTACAGGGCAAGCTCATCTTCTGAAAGACCCCCTCCATACTCCACCTCCTCCAGACCTGGGCAACAGACTGACAGAGCTGACCAAGACCGTCTCTCGACTGCAAAGTGAGGTAGCCAGTGTGCGGCGGACTCTGGCAGAGGGAGGGACACCCCGGCCCCCCGACGGTGCCAGCATCCTCAGTCGCTACATCACTCGAGTACGCAGCAGCTTCCAGAACCTGGCCCCCGCCATCCCTGAGACCCCAGAGCTGACAGTGCCAGGGATTGTGGGGACCCAGGTACTTTCAGAAACCGGGCTGCAGGACACTGGAGGGGCTCCAGCTTCTGGACAGTCTGGCCCCTCCTCCCCAGCTCATGTGCTCGTGCATAGGGAACAGGAAGCAGAGGGGGATAGGGATCTGGCCCAGGAGGAGGATTTGGGGACCAACGAGGGGTCCTGATGCAGTAGAAGGGCCCCTTCTGTTGCTGAGTAGAGCAGCCTGGATGGGTGAGGCTGGGGGTCACTTAGTAGGAGCCTATGCTGCTTTCTTGCCTCAATAAAGTTTCTGTCCTGGATGTCAGATGCCTCCAGAGTGTGTGAGAATCCCTGTGTCTTGATGTTTTGAGTTCTTCCCCTTCTTTCTCCTAAAATAGACCCTGTGGGAGCAGGACAGACAGAAATGGCTTGCTCTGGGGTCCCAAGTATCTTGGGCTTAGGATCCTACTTTTGGCTTCCCCAAATCTTTAGTGGAAAGACTTCTGGACCAGGAGGCAGGAGGCCTGGGTTCAATACTGACTCTCTGACCTTAAGCAAGTTGCTTCCTTCCTCGGCTTTAAATTCTTCATCTGACAAATATGGCTGAGGAATCCAGCCATCCCCCTTCTTGCGTTCATGGTTGTTGTGAGGACCCTCTCACTGTTCAAGCTTCTGGATTTCCAGGTTACAGTGTGTGACATGGGTCTGCACAGGGGACCATGTCTAGGAGTGATCAAGAAGTTACTCTTTTTAGTACCTCAGTCTCTGAGCTTGGCAAGGCCAGAGCAGGGCAGATGATCCAGTGTCATAAAACAAACCAGTCATAAAATTCCACGTCTCCACACTGCGACAGCGTTTAATCGAATAACCATCACAGTACTTCCCTTGCTTATCTCAGGAAGTCCCCACCACAGAGCGGGGCTCCCTCAAACCTGCCGTGGCCTCAGGTCTTCCCACATCCTGGTTGGGGAGATGGCTGCTAGGGCTGGATCCAAGACCATGTTCTTGCTTCTTGGGGCTGTTTGTAGCTCCCTTTCTTTATATTAAGAAGGTCACCAGTTCCCAGGACTCCTAGTGGCAGGTGTTGGACTTTCAGGGCCCAACTCCTGACAGCTGGAACCCCACAGGAGCCAAGAGCAGGGTCTTCCAGGAAAGCAGAGAGAAGACCCCCTCAGAGGGTAACTCTGGCTGCCCCCCTGCTGGAGAGAGAAGAGGAGAAGGTGAAGCAGGGCCAGGCGGAGTCGAAGCACCTGGCGGGGGGCAGGAGGATGACTCACCTGGTGCATACACACAGCCCTGCCTCTTCTCCCCTGCAACAGGCAGCACGGTGAGGCTCTGTGTGGCCCGCTCTCACATCCCAAATTTCCCTTCCCACCAGGCCCTGGCAGGGACGTTCCCCCTCTCAGTCCACCTTTCCCTTCACCTAAAGGCAAACTTCTGACTTCCCTTGCTCCTCCTTGTCCCAGGAAATCTTTCCAGATTGCCTGTCCATTCCATTTCCAGGTGGTACCTTATCAGCACCATCGATCCTGCGGCTTCCTGTCTCTTTCCTCTGCTTTCTAGCCTTAACCCGGTCTTTTTGGCCTATTAGACTGTACAGCAGATGGACCCTTTTGAGAAAATATAGAATCTAAGAATATTCACAGATCTGGAAAACACTTACAGGACCTGACAGAAACTGTGTCACAGAGGACAATAACCACAGCTGACTTCTAGCCTTCAACTCCCCATTTACCAAGTGGGTCACCTGAAGGTCTGGGGATTGTGTGGGGACATCTCTCTGGCTCATTTCACCCACCCTGCCAGGCCTGCTTCCCCCATGCATAGCTCACCACCCAAATAGGCGCAGTTAAAGTGGCTGCAGGTCTGATTATAGCTCCAGAGAGTCACTAGGTTCTGGGCTCCATCCTGGGAGAACCTGATGACCGAGAAGACTTCGTGGGGGGGAATCAGCACCTCACGCTCCTCAGGAAAGACAGACAGGGCCTGGATAGGGGCCCCAAAGCAAGTCCTTAGAGAGAAGAGGGTGGCATTACCAAATCTGTGGGCCACCGCCTCATCCAGGGAGCTGGAGGCAAACTGGCCAAAGCGGACAGAGTCCCCCAGTCTCTTGGGTTCAAAGCGAAGGCTACACACACCTCGGAACACTACCTCCCCAGGTCCCCTTCTGCAGCCTCCACTGCCCTGCAGCAGCTGCAGGGCCCGGGTCAGGTAGAAATGTAGGGCCTTGAAGGGGAAGTGCCTCATGTAGTGCTCCCGAGAGCTACCGCCCGTCCTCACGGCCTGGTTCAGCTCCCAGTACAAGGTGTTGGATGAGTTGGTGTAGACCATAACGGCTATTCCATGCTGGGCTTTGAAGCCGGAGGGCAGAGTGAGCCCTCGTCGCCTGTGTTCCCAGGTCTCCTGGGCTGCCTCCCAGGATTCCCGCAGCAGGGCATGGTGGGCCATCTCCTCCTTTAGCAGGGAGGCTGCCTTCTCCTCCATTTCCTCTGAACAGCCCACATAGGCATCATCAAAGGTGTCTGGAGCCAGGCCCAGGGGCAGGATGGGAACAGCCTGGGCCTGTGGAGGAAGGAAGAGAGGGGCCGCACAGGAAAGGGTGTAAGTTCAGAGCACTGGATGGAGGGTGTCTTGGTGGCAGATAAATTCAGAAACACAAAATCTCATTTCTATGCCCAAATATCTGGTATACGCAATTTGGCAAGGGTCCAAGAAGAGGCTTAAACAACACAGGCACTAGAGTCAGATAGACATGAGTTCAAATCTCGATTTCACCACCCACTAGCTATGGGATCTTGGGCAAGTCTCTTAACTTTTCTAGGCTTCAGGTTCTCCATCTATAAATTGAGGATACCTCTAATCTTGCAAAGTTATTACAAGGAACATAAAGAGCTTCATTTCTATACAACCTAAAAGGAATCAACTTATTAGAAAGGTTCCTGCACATGGTGGATGACTTCCAAGCAGTTTTCCGATTCTAAGATTCAGTAACCAGGTGATATGCAAATACACAGCCATGTCCAGTTACCTGACCCCCCCGACCCCATCCTCCTCAGACTCTGTCTGTCTCAGCCTTCTGGAGGCCCCCACAGGTGTTCAGCCACCACAGCAAACCATTATCAACTCTGAGACTCCTGAGTACTCTCCTGCTTTGGAAGTCTTTATCCCCAAACTTAGGGCCTGGGGTGGGGAGGCCAAGCCTGGTCTGGGAGGGGCTGCCAGGCCCAGAGTACACAGGTGGCCCAGTGGGGTGTGCCTAGGCTGTGCTTGTGATGGGAGATGAGAAGTGAGGAGAGAGCTTGTGGCGTGGTAGAGAGGGGTGATACGGAGGAAGGGGCAGAGGCGGGTGGAGGTGGGCGTTCTGGGAGAGGGAAGGGGAACTGCAGGGATGGGGGTTCCTGAGAGGAAGAGAACTAAGAGGAGTGGAATCCTAGGGAAGAGTCCCTGGGAGAGAGTTGTGAGAAGTCAGTGCCCCCGGTTCCCCTGCTCAGGGACTGCCCCCAACCGCCCCCTTCAGAGTAGATGTCCTAACTATAGGACATGGTTCCTGGAGTTACCTGCCAGAGGGTGTGGAGGCCGAGGCAGCTGAGGGCGATCAGCAGAGCCGCCGGCACCATCCCTGGGGGAGATTTAGGAGGGCCAGGTCCAGATGGGGATGAGACCAGCGGCGGTGGGGTCCTGGCGTCGGCGGCGGGGTCCTGGCGTTGGCAGACTCAGACAAAGACCCGGACCCTTTCTCCAGCGGAGTGAGGGGTCCCTGGTCCAGGACTGGGGTCCAGGCGGGGCGTGGGCAGGGCAAAGGGCGGACCTATGGGTGGGCGGGGCCTTGAATTTGATTGTCCCCTCCACACCCGCTGCGCGGGGCGCACAGTCTCCGCTTCCCAGACTCCTGCAAGCCCCCCCCCCCAGGACCTTTTTGCGACAATAAAGGTGGGGCTGTAATTTGGCTCCGCCTGAGAGGGGCGGGGGACCGAGGACCCACCTGGAGGCTGCAGGGGCCACACGGGAAGGGGCGCTGACAGTCCCAGCAGGCGGCCACGCTGTCCTCAGAGTCCAGCTGACAAAATCCCCAGCTAACTATAGCCCCCGCGGTGGTAACCCGACACCTCTCCTCCCAACAGCACACACGGGGCTGGGGGGCGTAACTCCCGTTCCCAAGGACTGCGGGTTCTTTCTCAAGGACCCCCTTTGGCTCTGAGCAAGACCAGGGTCAGGGAGGGAACTTGTGAGACTTGGCCTGTCCCTCAGGTGGGCCCTGACCCGACCGGACCCCACCCCCGACCGCTAAGCCGGGGAGCCACGCCGAGGTCCTGGCCACCAAAAGGTCATCACTTGGGCACTCTCTGATTTGCATACAATTTGCATACAGCCCATGTGTTGGGTCGCATGCTCCCTCGCTACTCTTTACTCCCTCCCGCTTCCCCTTAAGCGTGGTCGGACCAGGGACCAGTTCTGCCCCTTCTCCCAGAGCCTGTGTCTGGATCTCCCAGACTCAGGTGACCCCATGTTTATAAACACTAGCCTTTTCCCCACCTCCTCTGGGCTTGTCTATAAATAACTTGGCTCTGAGTTTTGGATGCCCAACAAGAGGTAATGGGAGAAGAGGCCATTTAAGTAAGCAGTGAGCTGAGCCTGAGCCTGGCAAGGGGGGAGGGGAGTGTCGCTCCAGTGGACAGTGGCCAGAGGACTTCTGGGTCCTGAAGGTCAGGATTTAGGAGATGCTGCCTGCTGGGGCTGGGGTAGGTGTGGGAGATCAGACTAAGCCAAAGGACTCCTCCCACTCTGGCTCATTTTATTTACCCTGTTCCCTCACCCCTCAGACTGTCAGCCAAATAGAGTTTCCTCTACCTAGAATCCTGTTTTCTCCAAAAATCCTTCCTGCAGACCAAACAGGAAGACAAACTGCCCGTCCCGGCTCCTGCAGACCAAACAGGAAGACAAACTGCCCATCCCGGCTCGGAGGAGGGTGGGAAGGGAGGTAGAAAGAATGGCATCCCCCCCCAAAGCAGAGCGCTTGTTAGGAAAAGAGCTTCAAGACAAGTTCTTTTGTCCCTTGCAATGAGACTAGCCACCTCAAAGACCTCCTAGGTTAGAAAATCAGGAGTCACTCTACTATTCACCATTATTGTGAAAACAGCATTTGTCTACGTATCCTGCCTGCCCCTCTGCCTAGAGGGACCTGAGTGTTTGCAGTTGTCTGAACAGAAGACACTGTCTGGAGACAGCTTGGCCTGCAGGGACAGCCCCTGGCACATCATCTACTGGGATCACTGCTTTATTCTCTCTCCACCCAACCCTTGGGGAATTGCTTCTTCCATCCTAGCCCCTGGGATCCAAAAAAAATGCCTCAAGAGATGGAGTCAAATCTGGTCACTGGACAGGGGTCCTGAGTGTGGCAAACAGTCCTCCAAGATAACTTGGCAAGTCAGGGCTGGAGCTGGGACTCAGAACGCAGCCTCCTTAGGTAGTAGGTAGTAGATTCACTGTTATAAATCAGTGTAAGGGCTATAAATATCTTTTGGTCTTGGTGCACACTTTTTCAGGATGGGTTGAGGCCTACCCAACCTTTACAGAAAAGGCAACAGAGGTATATAAAGTGTTATTAAGAGAAAGCATAACTTGCTTTGGTGTTCTCCTGAGCCTCCAAAGTCATAATCGGTTGGCTTTTACAGCTGAAGTAAGCCAAGGACTATCAAAGCCTTTGGGATATACTACCATTTACATCCCACCTGGTGCCCTCAGGCATCAGGTAAGGTTGAAAGGACCAACCAAACTCTAAGAAGAACTCTAGCCAGACTATGTCAAGAAAACCCGAACAAACTGGGTTCAAAACCTTCCTATTTCCTTGATGAGAATCGTGTCTCTCCCAAGGAGTCATTAAAGCTTAGCCCTTTTGAAATCTCATATGGCCAACTTTTCCAAGTACAGGTCATTAGAGAATATAGTGAAGCTAGTTGTCTTCTAAAACATATTATAAATTTAGGAAGGTACAAAAGGCCATGTTAGACTGTGGGCAACAAGTTATACCTGGCCCTCAAAGAAGGGAAAATTACCTCCCCCATCCAACCTGGAGACTGGGTATTACTAAAAGATTGGAAAAAAAGGGGTCCACTGACTCAGAGCCACTGTGGACAGGCCCCCAGAAGGTTCTCTTATCCACCCCTCAAGGGTCCAACCAAAGGGGATCGAGGGTTGGGTACACATCTCAAGTATCAAACTGATGGACGCCCAAGACCCAAAGGCCAACAAAATGCTGACACAGCAGATGCACATAGCATGAGCCAACTGAAGGGCTAAAGCTCCTCTTTAAGAAGGTGAAATAATCAGGTCTTACGGGTAATGTCACTGCCGATATTGAAAGATCCTTACATATATTGCTTGGCTTCTCTTATATTAGCCCTTGCTGGGAGTCTTCTCATACTCGATATACTGTGCCACGTGGGCAAAATTCTGTGTCGGCAAATTTTTAAGCTCTCATAACCCTATACCATGGTTTTACCCTTAGTTATGCTTCTCCCCTTATTAACAATCCTACTCTCTACATTTCCAGCCCCAGGCCTAAGACTGTACCCCTATTTACCCACGGTGGAGGAGGTCCTCTCATTGCTCCAGCAGTCTAAACAGGGCAAAGAAAAATACTCCAACTGTTGGACACGTGCTAGAAGGGGGCTTGTTGCCATTCCAGTCCTACTTTCCGAGTGGAATCAGCTAGAATCACATGTAATCCCCTCATATTCCAATCACCCTGGGTGGGCCATAAACTCGAGTTTCCGACCCATGGTAAATAAAATCCTCTTAAGTTCTCTGCATAACAGAGCTAACCTTAACCTCCAAGGAGCCATCTTTTCTTCAGTTACACTTGTGCAACAAGTCCCCCATGTCTGACAGCTCTGATCATTCTGGGCCCTCTGTGGGAGACTTTCACAACCACTCACAAGCTTGCAACCACAGCTTTCGTCTGTCTACCCACTGCACTGAGCCACGGTACGGCAATCTGTCGATACTGCCCCTTTTTATGCTCTTTCCCTTCCTAAGGCCAACAATATCACCACTGATTGGACTACAACAAGCTATTCAGGAACCAGTGTCTGTCCCCCACCTCCAGGTTCATGCCCCTTTATGTGGCATAATTTTTGGTTCCAACCCCATCATATTAACAGAAATGGCTACAAGAAGCTAGATGATGGTAATCAGGGCCACAAATAGGATAGAATCCTACAATGCCCTCCTTCAGGTCTCCTCCACTTGCAGGGCTTGACCCGTTCCTTCTCTGGAATGTACTGTACTTTAATATACTTTGGCACTTTACTTGCTTGCAAAAAAAGATTCCCTCCTTCAATTGGGCATTTAACAGACCCAGAATCCGACCTAACAGGGCTTGTCTACCCCCGTTGGCTGGAATAACTATAGCTTCTACTTACGAAGGTATAGAATGCTCTAATCAGTGCACTAGCCACCTTGGAAAATCTTTTTTTTTTTTTTTTTTTTTTTGAGACAGAGTCTCACTCTTTTGCCAGGGCTTGAGTGCCTTGGCGTCAGCCTAGCTCACAGCAACCTCAAACTCCTGGGCTCAAGCAATCCTTCTGCCTCAGCCTCCCGAGAAGCTGGGACTACAGGCATGCGCCACCATGCCCGGCAAAGTTTTTCTATATATTTTTAGTTGTCCAATTAATTTCTTTCTATTTTTAGTAGAGACGGGGTCTTGCTCTTGCTCAGTCTGGTTTCGAACTCCTGAGCTCAAACGATCCACCCGCCTCGGCCTCCCAAAGTGCTAGGATTACAGGCATGAGCCACCGCGCCCAGCCGGAAAATCTTATTTTAATATATCCATAGATATCTGTCTCAATCTGAAAAATCAGACTTACTCTCTTTGTGGCTCAAATCCTTATCATGTCTCCCAGCAAATTGGACAGGAACATGCACTTTAGTGAATATAATTCCACATTTGTCCCTTATCACTGATTCAGTTCCACTTCCCCTTTCCATCTCCAATTACAGAACCAAACGTGGGGCAGTGATGGTCTTGGCAGTCCTGGGGAGCATCACAGGAATCGGGACCAAAATCGGGTCTCCTGAATTCAATCTTTGCAGCTCAAAGACTCTCCCTGGAGATCAGTCAATTAGTCACAGACCTGGCAGTACAAATTAACACCCTTCAGGAACAAACCACTTCCTTAGTAGGGGTTGTGTTACAAAACAGAAGAGCTACAGACCTGCTTACAGCCAACCAAAGAGGTAAATGTGCCTTCTTAGGTGAAGATTGTTGTTTCTTTGTCAATCAATCTGGAAAAGTACAAACTAATTTACCAAATATTCTCAAGAAGGCTAACAAACCTTCAGGAACAAGGAAATTCTGGGGATTCAACTGGTGGAATTTTAAATCAAATGAATGGTCCTAGTTTTCTTGGTTGACACTTCTCCTAGGACCTCTGGCAGCCTTACTGCTATTGCACATATTTGGGCCTTGCGTGTTTGACATCTTGGTGAAGTTTGTCTCTTTTAGGTTGTAACAGTTCTATTACAAGGCCATGATCTATGGGGATACTGAGGCCCTCCCAATGAATGCTTTGGACCTCCGTGCCTCCACTTTCAGATCTCAGGAGCAGAATGTCTACGGACAGGTCAGAAGAGAGACAAGAGGAGGCCCCTAGGGACAACACCCCTTTTCAGTAGGAAGCAATTATAGAAGCCTGACCATCTGTTCCTTTTCCCTGAAGGAATTCAGGCCCATTTATCTCTCAGGAGGGAATGTTTGGGACAGGTGCAGGTTGGCAGCGTTAACCATAGGAAAAAAGGAGGGAGCAAAAATGAGGAGGCCAATGAGCATTTAGAACCTAACCTGCAATGACACGAACTTGCAGTTAGGGACTTTTCCTGGCCAGGAGCATTGTAGAACTTAGGAGCTTATGTCCAAAGGTGACCTTTTCTCCACTAACAGACATTAGCATAGTAAAAATCACACCCCTCAGCGCCATGACAGTATACAACTCCTGGAAGTTACTCTATAAGGATAAAGTTGGGGAGGGCCCTTAGCTCTAAGAACTCTCCATCATTTCCCCAGGAAAAAAATGAGTATTCTTCCACCCACCTTTTAGCATATTACAAGGTGCAGACATAACAACAGAGGTGGGATAAGACCCCAGGGGTGCTTCCCCTCAGGAAGCCTCCTTTCACTTTCTATTTCTGTGCTAAAAAAATGCGTGCAATAAAAGCTGCTTGTGCGGAAGTGTTAAGTGTCTGTCATCACTGGGTGGCACCTGCCCTGCTTGGTATTAAGCTAGGAGCCAAAGAACCAAGATGACACCCTTCTAAAATCAACCCTGACAAGAGATGGAGTCAAACCCAGTCACTGGACAGGGGTCCTGAGTGTCGCCGACAGTCCTGCAAGATAATTTGGTAAGTCAGGGCTGGAGCTGGGACCCAGAACTCAGCCTCCATAGATGAGTCTCAATATCATAGGAAAGGAATAAAAGGTAAGGAGACGCTCCCTGAGGCCAGGGGTGCTAAAGCCTCTCTTCCTCCCTGCTGGCTGATGGGCGTGCAGGACAGATCCAGCAAGGAGGCAGCTGCCTCAGCCTACCTTCTCTGGCTTCAGGCATTCTGTTTGTTATGGGAAGAGCAATGGCCCAGGTCAGACTGGGCAGAGGCCAGCGTCCCTGAGCCTTGAAGAGATGTCCAGAAATAGACGGGGGAGCGTCACATCTCTGAGCAGCTGTGCGGGGGAGGCACACGGGGTGGGGATCGACAGTGTGAAAGAGAAACCTGTCCTGCCGCTCCCCTGGTGACCGCCACGGAGATCCACACCAGCCTCCCCACCCTTGACAAGGCCTAGGTAAGGAGCACACCACCCTCCTCCTGAACGCCAGGCAGGAAAAGAGTTTTTTGAAGTGAAATTGGGGGAATTAGTGGTGGAGTTTTAGGAGTCATGACAAAAAGTTTCAGGGAAATTTGACGGAAAGGTTTGGGGATGCCTAGGGTTTGGGGCGACTGGGAAGTTTGGGATTCCTGGGGAGATTTGTGGTCACATGCCAAGAAGGGAATGTTTGAGAGCCCGGATGAGAGAAAACTGACAAGAGAACTGCCCTGAGCAGGACAAGAGGAAGGACAGGAGGGCAGCTCCTGTGGGCTGTGCAAGGGGATTGGCCAGCGTCTCCGCTCCCTCACCCCACACCCACCTGTCACTCTGGCCCCCCCCCACCTCCCTGACACTGCTCACCGCGGTCAGCAATCCGCCTGCTCTGCAGTGGTCTACATCGCACTCTGTGCTCAACATTCTGGGGGCCTCACCTGGGCCTGGCCTGGTACCAAGCCCTGGGGACATAGAATGGCTCATATTTGGTCCCTGACCTCAAGGAACTAATGGGCCAGAAGGGGAGACAGG
Source organism: Avahi laniger (assembly GCA_963575035.1). Classification (NCBI taxonomy): domain Eukaryota; kingdom Metazoa; phylum Chordata; class Mammalia; order Primates; family Indriidae; genus Avahi; species Avahi laniger. The sequence continues at coordinate 33,654 of CAUYSK010017839.1, forward strand.
CACACAAAAGAGCAGCACGGTGTGACAAGGACAGTGACAGAGGACAGCACACGGTGATGTGGGAGCCCAGGGGACTCGGGGGCTTCCTGGAGATGACCCCTGAGCTAAGCCCTGAAGAGCGGGTAGCCAGGAGAAGGGCATCCCACGGGCAAGGTGTGCAGAGCCACAGAGAGGGAAGCAAGGGAGCCCCGCCTGGAACTCTGTTCTGTGCTGCAGAAGCCAGGCAGGGGTGGTGGCACAAGGCTGAAGAGCTCATGGAGGGCCAGGTCACAGAGGGCCTGGAAGGCCAGAATAAGAACATTGGACTCTGTCCTAAGGGTATGTAGGGATGTTTTGTTTTGGTTTTTTGCAATTTTTTTTTCTAGATGTGTTTTCATCTCTTCCTTCATAATTGTCATCTGTTGAGTTTTCACTCTGTATCTTGAGATATTTCTTCCAGTCACTCTTGGCACAGAGGGCTTTTAAACAGGCAAGGAACATGATGGAAACACTGTTCTCCCTGCTCCCTGGCAGGTGGGTTAGCAGGGGTGACAGTGGGGGTGGGGAGATTGGCGAGGAGGCAGGTGCACACCTGAGCCAGGGCAAGGGCTGTGGGAACGGGGAAAGGGAAGGAGAATCCTGGGACCCAGCATTAGTTAGCAAGTGTGTGAACGTGAGAATGGTTGAATGAATGGATACCCAGGTGACCATCATGGGTGACTGGGTGAATAATGAGGATGGTATATCACATGAGACTCTTGTGATGGCAAGTTAACAGAAATCATCCTGAGCTAGATTAAGCCTAATGAGGAATTTATCACGAGGATACCAGGGTATCCTCACAGAGCGCAAGGGCCAGAAGCAACCAGCCTCTAGGAACCGAGGAGCCCCGCTTCACCTGAGCTCTGGCTTTATCCTTCCAGCTTTTCAACCCTCTCTTTCCTCTCTCCCTGGGGACCTCATCCCTTCCCTGACTTCAGTACACCTGTAGCTCTCAAATGTCTCTTCTTATTGTGCATTCTGCCACCTCTTGGACATCTGTACCCAGAGAGTTCACATTTTCCAAACTGAACTCAGCATTTCCCCTCCCCTCCAAACCTGATCATTCACTCAATATATTTTTTGAGTACCTACTTTGTACTGGGACTACAATAATAAATATATATGCATGCACACACGTGTATACATGTATGTACAAAATAGCTCTGGAAAAATACATTTAAAAATGATAGGGGTGGGTACAATGGCTCATACTGTAATTCTAGCACTCTGGGAGGCCGAGGTAGGAGGACCGCTTGAGCTCAGGAGTTTGAGAGCAGCCTGAGAAAGAGCAAGACCTTGTTTCTAACAAAAAATAGAAAATTTAATTGAGTGTAGTAGTGTTCCTGTAGTCCCATCTACTTGGGACAGGAGGAGGCAGGAGGATGGCTTAAGCCCAGCAGTTTGAGGTTGCTGTGAGCTATGATGTCACTGCACTCTAGCCAGGGTGGCAGAGTGAGACTCTGTCTCAAAAAAAAAAAAAAAAACAGACAGAAAGAAAGAAAACAAAAAATCAAAATAAAAACAAGGGACAGCCGGGCGTGGTGGCTCACGCCTGTAATCCTAACACTCTGGGAGGCTGAGGCAGGCGGATCGTTTGAGCTCAGGAGTTTGAGACCAGCCTGAGCAAGAGCAAGACCCCGTCTCTACTAAAAAAACAGAAAGAAATTATCTGGACAACTAAAAATATATAGAAAAAGGCCAGGCACGGTGGCTCACGCCTGTAATCCTAGCTCTCTGGGAGGCCAAGGTGGGCAGATTGTTTGAGCTCAGGAGTTCGAAACCAGCCTGAGCAAGTGCGAGATCCCATCTCTACTAAAAATAGAAAGAAATTAATTGGACAACTAAAAATATATAGAAAAAACTAGCTGGGCATGGTGGCGCATGCCTGTAGTCCCAGCTACTCGGGAGGCTGAGGCAGGAGGATTGCTTGAGCCCAGGAGTTTGGGGTTGCTGTGAGCTAGGCTAACAGCTAACACCATGGCACTCACTCTATTCAGGGCAACAGAGTGACACTCTGTCTCAAAAAAAAAAACAAAAACAAAAAACAAGGGACACAGGGCAGCTTTTGGAGGTGATGAATGTGCTTATTACCTTAATTGTGGTAAGGTTAACATGAGTGTATACATATTTCCAAACTCATCAAATTGTGTATATTATGTGCAGTTTCTTGTATGCCAATTACACTTCAATGAAGTTGAAAAAAAAAGGAAGAAAAGCTGTTCAGGGCTGTGCTGGGAGAGGGATACTCTGGAGTAATTTAAGAATGGGGAAAGATGATGGGAAATTAGAAAGGAGTTTCAACTTTAAAAAAAACTTTTGCTCCGCTTCTCTTCTGTGTTTCCATCTTAAAGGATGGGAACCGGGCTGTCACTCTTGATTCTTCCCTCTCACCTCTTTCTCGCCCATCAGACACCAAGTTTAGTAAATTCTACCTCGTAACTCTGGGTCCCTTCTCATTGCTCTGCCCTTCGTCAGGCCACATGATTCACTGTCCCCAGTCTGACCTCACAGTTCTCTTCCCTACCCCAAGCCTCTGATCTCTGTCTTTTACTGCAGGGCATATAGGAACAGAAACAGGGCAGGGAAGGACACAGTTGGCCCAGTGAGCTTTCGCTGTGTGCCAGAAAATCTCAGCAGTATACGAGCATTTATTCCCATGTCCCTGGGTCTTCGGGTTGGCTGTCAGTTAGCTAATGTAAACTGGACTCGGTGGGCAGCTCTGCTTCTGGCTGTCAGTCTGGCTCAGCAGGGCTCAGGTCTGTTCCTCATGTGTCCATTCTGGGAACCAGCCTGCAGGAGAAGCTTCAAAAGAGAAGATTCTCCCTCTTGGTTTGGGTTCCAAGGACTTGGGTACAATGAGCTTCCCTGTAAGGTGGTCCAAGGAAATACAAGTGAAGGAGTGGCAGAGTTACACAGAGAAAAGAAAAGAGCCAATAAAAAGTGTGTTAATGAGCACATAACCACTGCTGTCAACTGGGGCTTAGTCCTACTGGGGATCCTCTGTGGGACAGAGAATCTGATTCCATCCCTCAGGGGTTGAAGATTGTCCTTGGGAACATTAAATCCCCTGCACTTTTGGGCTGCCCTGTGCTGGCAACAGGCAGGCTCCCAGGGCGATGGAGAAAGCCTCCGACACAGAAGCACGTGAGGCATTAGAGGTGGGAGGCTGGCAGCCTGCGTGAGAACCATTCACTGCATGTGGACTCCAAGGTGCGCTCAGGGAATACGGACTGAGGAATCGGTGGTGTCGGGTACCTCTCTCTCCCCCTGCATCCATGTATCACATCTCAGGGAAGGCTCTGATTGGCCTTGCTTGGGTCACGTGCTCACCCCCAGCATGCACAGCGTGGGGAAAGCCCCGTCTGAACACATGGACTGGATTCTCCACAGAAGAGCAAGGATCTACTTACAGCAGCTCAGGCTTTGGTGGATTCCAAGAGATTACAGAGAAGAGTTCAAACAGTGTTTTGCTGCCACATACTCTGCCCAGTTAGCATTCCATCCTGGAATGGGGAGGGGTGTCTCATGCTTTACATCCCATTGTGGTGCCATTTTCATTTCTATATACTGTGCGCTTCCTCTGGTTAGCTTGTCATTTAAATGCTACTCCTGCCACAAATCTGTTTTAGTTAGGCTCTTTTGGTTCCTTTTTTTTTTTGAGACAGAGTCTCACTCTGTTGCCCTGCCCAGAATGAGTGCCGTGGCGTTAGCCTAGCTCACAGCAACCTCAAACTCCTGGGCTCAAGCGATCCTTCCGTCTCAGCCTCCCGAGTAGTTGGGACTACAGGCATGCGCCACCATGCCTGGCTAATTTTTTCTATATATTTTTATTTGTCCAGATAATTTCTTTCTGTTTTTTTAGTAGAGATGGGGTCTCGCTCTTGCTCAGGCTGGTTTCGAACTTCTGAGCTCAAACGATCCACCCGCCTCGGCCTCCCAGAGTGCTAGGATTACAGGCGTGAGCCACCGCGCCCAGCCTTTTGATTCCTTTTGTAACATGCATCACACACTGCTTCAAATTACACACTCCAAGGCCATCTCCACTTCAAAAGAGCTTAAAGAACTAAGGATGTGGATTTTGTTGTTATTGTACATAATTTTACCTTCAGTGACTAACAAACTACAGATGATCAACAACAACAACAAAACTGTGGAATGAATGAATAAGCAGATTTTGAGGAAGAGAAGATAATGAACCTAGTTTTAGACATATTGAATTTGGTAAAAACTACTGCTAACCCCAGTGCCCAGAGAAGCTCATACCTTAAATTTAAGTTGTATATTGGCAATTATAGGATCTTAGAGTTGAAGACTGATAAAATTATAGACACATAGAGTCCCAGTGTCTTAGAGTCACTGAACTATCAAAACTGAGGTCCCCCCAGAGCCAGAGGGGATGACAGAGCAGGGATGCTTAACCTAAATGAGGTTGGGGGCAGAGGCATAACCACCCTGAAATTTATATAACATTTGTGTGAGGGTGCATATGTTCATTTTTTGAAGGGAGGTTTCGGCATTCATTAGATTCCAAAAGATAAATAACCACTGACTATTATCATTTCTGTAAAAGAAAGAAAACAGAAATACCTGTGAATTTGCTTTTATATGCTTAGATTTGGGAGGATACATAAGAAAATGAGAGCACTGGTTGCCTCCGAGGACATGAGGTTGGGATTGGGGAACTGTTGAAAGCCTTTCACTGTATGGGCCATTTAAATTTTGAATAATGAAAATGTACTGCCTTTCAGAAACTTAAATTTTAAAACTTTAAAAAAATTAAAATTTTAAAGTTATGATTGATCCTGTTCTGAAACAAAGATGTAAATTAAAAAGTAGGTATCATTTGTGCCCACCAGTTAAATGAAAATTTAAAAGAGATCAATAATATTCAGCATGAGCAAAGATGTGAAGAAAAGGGTACTCGCATTCATTGCTGGTAGGAGGGAAAACTAGTACCTCTTAGATTGGCAGTTTGGCAGTGCCTATCAAAATAAAAAATATTCATATCCTTTAAATGTCATTTTACTTCTTGAAATTTTTCTATAGAAATATGTACACAATTAGAAAAGAATGTATATATATGAATATTCACTGTAGTAGTATATATAACATTTAAAAATTAGAGGCCGGGCGCGGTGGCTCACACCTATAATCCTAGCACTCTGGGAGGCCGAGGCGGGCGGATTGTTTGAGCTCAGGAGTTCGAGACCAGCCTGAGCAAGAGTAAGAGCGTCTCTACTAAAAATAGAAAGAAATGAATCGGACAACTAAAAATATATAGAAAAAATTAGCCGGGCATGGTGGCGCATGTCTGTAGTCCCAGCTACTTGGGAGGCTGAGGCAGTAGGATCGCTTGAGCCCAGGAGTTTGAGGTTGCTGTGAGCAAGGCTGACGCCACGGCACTCTAGCCCAGGCAACAGAGTGAGACTCTGTCTCAAAAAAAGAAAAAAAATTAGGAAAAAACCTAAGTGTGTATCTGTTCTGAAAGAGCTAAATAAATTATAGTTTAGTTACATCACGAATATACCATGCTGCTATTATAATGAATGAGGTAGATATCTATGTACTGACTCGGAAGGAAGTCCACGATATATCGTTCCCTGGGGAAGAAGGGTTACAGAATGTGTATGTGTAAGCATGTTTCCTTTTTCTTTTTGAAAAAATGACAATAAAAACCAAAACAGGCCGCATACCTGAAACTATGTGTCTAAATGTACATTTCAATGTTATACTATTTGTATATGCTTAGAAAAAGGTCCCAAAGGACAAGGCTGTCACAGGTCAGTGCCCTCCCCGCCCACCGCTGGCAGGTGCGGGTGTGAGAGTGGGGAGGAGGATGTGGAGAAGGCAAAGACGACAGTGGACTTGGACTTTGATTCACATGCTCTTCCTCTCCCACCACAAGCAAGCATTACCTTGTAATAAAAATAAACATGAAAAAAAAAAGCAACAGTAGCGCTGACTTAGAAACCGTCTGTTCCAATCCTGACCCTGACCCAACGCCTGGACACCTCCTTGGAGCCACTTTGGCTCTCAATGTGACTACCCACAGGGTACAGGACACTTGCGGTTCCCTCGGCTTCCCTTGAGGAAGCAGATGCCCTCTGTACTCTCCCCTAATCCCTCTTTCCCCAGCACCCTGGGAGTTTTTGGTTTTGTTTTGTTTTGAGACAGAGATCCTCTTGCCTCAGCCTCCTGAGTAGAGGGGTTTATATCTGTCCCTCCCTAGAAGCAGTTGAGGGCTTGGAAGAGGTCTCATCCACAACAGGACTGCAGGGAGAGAGGGGCACCCCCAGACCCCAGGCCCTGCTCCAAGACTGTCCCCAGAGTCCTGCTATGGCTGTACCAGCTGACCACTCCTGGATCTGCCCCTGCGCTGGCCCCCCTCCCATGAAGTGGAGCCCAGACCTCTCACGGCGGCAGTCCCTTCACGATTGGCCCAGTCCTGCAAGCTCTGCCAGACCAGATGACAGTCCTTCCCTCTGTACATCCTCAGAGTTCCTACCTCTAATACCTTTGCTTTCTCCATTCCTGCTGCCCAAAACTCCTTTCCCACCCCAAAACCCTATCTCCCACTCTCCCACTCTCCACTTGCTGACATTCTTTTCTCCTATCCATCCTACAAGACCCCGTTCATGTGTCACTTCCAGTAAGTCTCCCATGTTCCCTCCGGCAAGAAGGATCCTCTCTCTCTCTTCTGAGCCTCCATATCTACTTTGTGACTCTGCTGGGAATGGCGCAGACGAAATGTCAATTAATTTTTATGAAACTATACAGACTAACATTGCAATTTTCCAGATGAGGAAACTGAGACCCAAAGAGAGACAGCAACTGGCCCAGGGTCACCTCCAACATGCAGATGCCTGCCATGATGTCTCTGCTACTTGTTGCCGTGGGCTTCGTGGAAGCCCTTCAGGTATGGTCATCTTCCACTGCCCCCGTCCTGGCAGGGAGCTGAGCTATTGGCTTCTTCTGAACTCTAGAGGGAGGAAAGAATGCCTGATACTTCCCCTGGGGATCGCTCAGCCCTAGGGGACAGCCCCAGACGCTGGTCCTGGGGAACCTGCAGCCAGTTGTTTCCAATCCCCCTCCCCTGCAGGTCTGTTTGAGGCCCTTAGTGTCTTTCTCAGCAGTATAAGCCCCCCTCAGTGGAGGGGAGAGCTGGGTGGCAGAGGTCCCATTCTCCCAGGGCCTGTCCTCTCAGTCCTTGCCGCTCCTGCCCCCTCAGGCCCAGAGCCACCCCATCCAACGACGAGACCTCTTCTCTCAAGAAATGCCCCTGGACATGGCCCTGGCCTCCTTTGATGACCAGTACGCTGGCTGTGCCGTAGCCATGACAGCTGCTCTACCACATCTCAACCACACAGAGTTCCAGGCCAACAAAGTGTATGCAGATGGCTGGGCACTGGCAAGCAGCCAATGGCAGGAGCGTCGGGCCTGGGCACCAGAGTGGAGCCTCAGCCCTACACGTCTGCCCCCGCATCCCCCGGGCTTCCGCGAAGAGCATGGGGTGGCCCTCCTGGCCTACACAGCCAACAGCCCCCTGCACAAGGAGTTCAACGCAGCTGTGCGTGAGGCAGGCCGGTCGCGGACCCACTACCTCCAGCACTTCTCCTTCAAGACACTCCATTTCCTGCTGACTGAGGCCCTGCAGCTACTGAGCAGCAGCCAGCGTCTGCCCCGGTGCCGCCAGGTGTTCCGCGGGGTACATGGCCTGCGCTTCCGGCCAGCAGGGCCCGGAGCCACCGTAAGGTTGGGGGGCTTTGCCTCTGCATCCTTGCAGAATGTTGCAGCCCAGAATTTTGGTGAGGATACCTTCTTTGGCATCTGGACCTGCCTTGGGGCCCCTATCAAGGCCTATTCCTTCTTCCCTGGAGAGGAAGAGGTGCTGATCCCCCCATTCGAGACCTTCCAGGTGATCAATGCCAGCAGACCGGCCCAGGGCCCCGCCCGCATCTACCTCCGGGCCCTGGGCAAGCGCAGCACATACAACTGCGAGTACATCAAAGGTGAGGAGGGCGCACACGCGTCAGCACCTGTGCAGGTGGGCTTCCCCCATCCACGAAGGCCTCTGACAAACCCAAGCCCCCACCCCCTGGGCTGAAGGCACACACATAAGCTCCACCAGCTGGTGGGAAGGACCCAGTCATGTCCGGCAGCCCCCTCCCTTCCATCCAAGGGGAGATGTGAACTTCTGAAGGTATCTAAGCCAAAGCTGGCCATTTGCCTGCTGGCAGGCTGAAGAGGGTTTCCTGACCAAGGCAAGGGCCTTTGGCCTTTTGAGGGGGCAAGCAGCCCTGGGCACTTTTCTCCTGGCTGGAAGCTGGAAGGGAATTGTTTTCCAGCCACAGTATTGACACCTAAACCACTTTTGCCAGAAATGAGCATGAGCCCTAACCTCAGTTTCCAAGAAGAGTGCATTTATTAGATGGAGTAGGAATTATGTGCTTTGGTGTATGCTGGGCAGGGGTGGCAGGGGAGGTGAGACAGCAGCCGGGTGCTGTGTCCCTAAAGCCCAGCTCAGGCTGTGGTCAGGCAGGTGTCGGATTTTCCTCCTGTCCATCCCCCAGTGAAGATGGGCCCAGGGTCTTAATCTCTGAAGGGGCTGTGGGCTGCTGTTCCCAGCCGGGAGAGGCCCAGTTTTCACAGCTAGAGGCAGGTAGCTGGCCAGACTGTGACCACAGACAAAATGAGATAAGGTCTCATGTGGCTTCAGTTCCCACCGTGGACAGCATCAGGAGTGTGCGTGAGTTCGGGGAAGGTGAGGAAGACATGCAAGGAACATAAACCGGCCCCTCCTTGGCTGGGACAAGGCATGGAAGAAGTGGGTGTGGAAAGGAGGCAAAGTCACAGGGCAAGGGAGCATAGTCCCCAGAACAGATCCTGGCTCTGATGGCCGGCTCCCTGTTCACGGTCAAGTCAAACCCAGTCAAGGGAGGTCCCACCATCAGGGAACAGAATTAAGGGAAAATGCACCAGTTTTTGCTAACAAGTCAGGGCTGGACCACCAGGACTCTGAGGTTCCTTCCCGTCTGGAGAACTGAGGCTTGAGAATTCTTTACTGTTTCTTTCCTACAGACAAGAAGTGTAGGTCTGGGCCCTGCCAGCTGGATAATTCAGGTAAGGGCTGCAGGCAGCTGTGGGATTCAGCTCGGGGCTAAACCGGCTGTCCTGGGGTGGGGCCCCTCACTTGGATGTCTCTCTTATAAGGAAAACAACCTCCTTAATCAAGCAAAGTCAACTCTCTGCCCCTGACCTGGGTAGAGTGACATCTGGTTGGTGATGCCCATCTCATATCAGCCAGGGCAAGGCAACCCCTTGCTTATCTCAGTTTGGCTTCTGGTCTGTGCCCATGCCTGGTTCATGCCTTGGAGACATTGGAGATTGGTGCAGGGCGTCGGGGAACTCTTTTAATCAGGCACCTGTCAGTTGCTAACCTCACCCCGAGATGTATATGTGGCAGGGGTGGTGGTTAGGGGAGCAGAGACAGCTGCTCTCCAGCCTTGGTCTGCCCCTCCCTTGCAGGAGAAGGCCACTGATCAGGACGAAAGATTCAGGCTGCTCCCCGCAAGGTTCTCCCAGAGCCTACTGTCTCCGTTGCTGCCCTCAGGACTCCCTTGGACCCACCTTTGAAGGTCGACTCCAGGCCTTGGGTGCCGGAGGCCTGGGCTCTAGTCCAGGCTCTGCACTAACCTTCTCTATGACTGACTCATTCTTTCTCTGGGCCTCAGTTTCCCTATATGTATCATAAGAAAATCAGACCAGATGATCCCCAGGTCCCTCTCATCTGTGACTCCTCTCTTCCCTTAAGTACCTCCTCTGCCAAGGCCTGCCTGGGCCACCACTTCTCATAGCGCGAATAGGCCACGTCCAGGGAAGAAACAGCAGCTGCTCACCAAGACTTGGTCTCTCTTCTCAGGGAGATGGTGGGCAGGAAGGGTCCCTGGCCTCCACTTTGTTCTCGCCATTCTCCCTGCCATAGTAACACTCAGCGTTCTGTGCACACCATGCCACTAATCCTCACCACACTCCAGTGGTGGAGACACCTTCATCACCCTGGTCTACAGATGACAGAACTAAGGCACAAAGAGGAGAAGCAAGCAGCCCTGTGCTGTGCAGCTAGGAAGGGGTGGAGTCCAGACAGCCCGCTCTGCAGCCACACTCTGAAGCACACAGCAGGATGGCAACCGGCACTCCCCGGACAGCATCTCATTTCATCTTTGCTGCATTATATAGTAATGTGTAGCATCCATACCTCATTAAATAGTAAAGTGAGACCCTGAGACAGAAGTGACTTGCCCAAGGTGACAAAGTGAGTTAGTGGCAGAGCCAGGACCAGAAGCCAGGTCTCTAACCTTGGGCATCTTCTTTGAGTTCTGATGATGCAATTTCAGGCATTGGAAAAGTTTAGATTTCCGCCCAGTTCCCCTGGCACCTCCCCTTCTGGGGTTCGGGCAGAGGAGCCAAGTTCGGCATGACCAGATCCTGCTGGCATCTCTGCTCCCTGCTCCACCCCACCCTGCAATGCCTCATTTAAGTCAACAGAAGGCAGGGGGTCACACCCAGTGACCTCTGGAAGGGGAACTATGACTCTCATTGGTCTCCTCAACTCTGTCTACCTTTCTCCCTGAATTCTTTATTTTTTTTAAAGGCAGTCAAAATTTAGCAGTGTGGAGGGGGGGGTTGTATACCAACTTTAGAGACACTAATGTTAGTAAGTTCCGATAACCCACTGCCCGGGGGCAGCCCCTCCCTAAATTCTTGGTCTCCATCTCCCGACTGTCACAGTTTGTGTATCAGTCTTTCCAGCTCACTCTGTCAGTCTCTCCATTTTCTATTTTCATGTCCTCACTTTGCTCCTAAATCAATCGCTCTCCCTCTCTCTCTTTCTCTCTCTCTTTTTTCCTTGTAGCCATGGGTCAAGGTCCCCTCTCTGCAGTCTGGTCCCTGCTGCTGCTGCTCTGGTTCCTTGGCTGAGGGCCTTTCCAGAGAGTCCAGGCCTCCTCTGACCCATCAGACACCAAGCAGCCCCGCCTACTGCTGCCCACGCTAAGGATGCTGGCCGTGTGTGTGCTTTAAGTGTCGCCAAGATCCCTGGTAAACCTTCCTGCATGGAACTCTGGGACCTTCTCTGGCAGCTTCCAGATCTGCTGTGGAGAAACAGGAGAGAATTTTGGAACTGAATCTTACCCTCTGAATAGAGGTAGGGGGACCCTAGGACAGGCAGCAACTCACTCAGAGACAGAAGGGACTTCAGCTCATTTGAGGGATGATGGGAGAAGAAAGCACTTGGCCATGGTATGCTGGTGTTACTTAAATGCCACGCATCTCCATCTGGAAAGTTCCTATTCATTCCTCCAGGAAGCCTTCTCAACCTCCCCCATTGGGCTGGGTTAGGGGCCCTGCCTCTGTGCTCTCATGGGTCCCTAGATGCTTCCATAGACCATGTGTCTATATCTGTCTGCCATGTTGGACTGTGAGCTTCCTGAGGGCAGAGATTGTGTCTGAGGCACAGAGGTGGTGCCAGGAAATGTGTGAAAGTCAGAAAGGAACAAATACCTGGGAACGGCTGGTCCCTGCACTGCCCCGCCTTGGATGCTGTCAAGCTCCAAATGCCTGCGTGCGGGAATGGGGTGGACTGTACCTAACTCCAGAGCACAGAGAGCAGGACAGATGGAAGAGAGAGCTCTGTGCCCTCTGCCAGGATTTCAGTCAAATCCCACTCACTTTGTTGTCAGCAAAGATATAACTTCTGCTCTAATCCATGAGTCCTGAGGTTCCTCTCTCTAGAGAGATTGACCTGGTCCCCAACTTTCACCACCAGGGGCCCAAAGGTAAGACAGTACACCGAGGGGCTACTAGGCACACACTTACTTTATTATGAGCTGGGGCTTTGGGGCCAAATGTCTGTACAGCATCCTGCTCTGGAAACTAGAGCAAGAATCCCCTTTCCTGAGACCCTAAGCAGAGACAGGCAAGACTACAACAGCAGCTACCTAGGGAGGCAGACAGGAAACTTGACAGTTCTGTTTCTTATATAATAATCCACACTCTCCCCACTAACAGATCTAACACCCAGCATGGACATTTAAATCCATCCTGCCCAAACTGTACTTTGATCTTGACCTTCTTAGAGTTCCTCCTCTGGAATAAGGGGAGCGGCAGGCTCTGTAATACCCTTAGTTAGGGTATGTAGACGATGAGTGCTCCCTCATGGATAGTGAAGTCGGTAGCTCTGGTCCTGAAGAGGGGGGGTCCCAGGCTCTTAGGAGCAGTGGGGAGAGACTGGCTGGCCTATCAGAGGATCAACCACCTAGCCTTGGCCATCCCTGGCTGGAGGTGCTGTGGCTGCAGCGCATCCCTGGACCCAGCCCCAGCCATCACAGGGCCTGCACCAGCACCAGGAGGCTCATGACCAGGGCCATGAAGAAGAAGATGCCCAAGAAGAAACGGTCCATGACACGGGCCAGGCGCTTCCAGTCCTCGTGGCGGCGCTGTGCAGCCCGGTGGCTGCGGAAGGTATTGGCAATGGTGGCTACATGGTGCAGTAAGGCTTCCTGGTGGCACAGACACTGTGGCTCATGGCAAGGGCCTGCTTGTGGGCCAGCCACTCCCTCAGGAGGCTGGGGGCTAGGGGATGACTCGGGTGGCTTGCGCTGCCCACAGGGCTCCCCTCTTTCCCGCACACACAGGCCCCGTGCCAGGTGTCCCAGCAGGAGGGCCCGAGCCCAAGCTGGCACTGGGCGGGCACTGGGACCACAATAATGTAGGTTCATGATAAGGATGGTGAGTGCCGTGGAGAATGTGACCATGGTCATAGTGGCCATGTAGTACTTCCCTGCAAGAGAGAGAGCCAATTGGGCCCAAAATAAGAACGTGTGGGTCCTGAGCTTCCCAGCTACCTCTGCACAAATAAATGGGAACAAGCCCATCATGAGGCACTCAGGACTCTCCAAGCCCAATGGAGGGAGCAGGAAGGAGGTAAGGGCCAAGTTCTCCCCATCCTTCATTCCTACAAGTGGGTTGTCAGAAGCTGTCTGCTCCCCAATTGTTGTCCTGGCCGCTGGAGGTTGCACTCACACACAATCCATGAAAAGTCACGCTCCCAAATAGTTACGGGCATGATCTAACGCAAGATGCTGATCCTTTATGTACAACTGGGATAACAAGAGAACCTATCTCATAGGTTTGTAGTGATGCTTACTTGAGTTAATAAATATCGAATGTTTGGGGGAGCGCCTGGCACACAGCGAGCACTCAATATGTTTTGTTTATTATGATCTGGGGACAGCGACGCTTCTGCATCAAGGTCTTGAGAAAAGACCAACTCCTTCCCGGCCCTAGCAGCCAGAGGTGTTATCCCCCGGAAGGGGCGTTCTCCTTTCCCCTCAATCTCAAAGTGAGGCCATGCTCCCATGTACTGCCTCTCGTGCACTGAAGCGGGGGGCCCCTCTGCTGACTCCGGCCCTGTCCTGGCTCCCCGCCCCTGCACTGGTGGATACCCACGCGCGTCACCCGGAGAGGGCACGGGCTCTCCCCACGCCCAGCCCGCTCACCGATTAGCGGCACGCTCTCGGCAGGCGGCATGCTCTCGGCCAGGAGCAGCTGGAACACGGTGAGCGCCAGCAGCACGGTGACGCCGAGCGACACCTTCTCGCCGGAGTCTGCGGGCAGGTGGAAGGCGAGCGGCGCGAGCAGCGAGATGAGCACGCAGGGCAGCAGCAGGTTGCACACGTAGGCGGCGGCGCGGCGGCGCAGCAGCAGCGTGAAGGTCACGTCGGGGTAGGGCTCGGAGCAGCAGCCGTAAGTGAGCACGCGCCGCCGCGCCGGCATGCCCAGCACGCGCCACTCCACGTTCTCCACGAAGTCGGCCAGGCTGGCGGCGGCGCCGCGCGGCCGCACGTCCAGCTGGTGCCCGCCGTGCGTCCACGAACCGAACGTCAGGCCGCAGCGCTGCGCGTCGAACGGGAAGGCGGACACGTCTACGCGGCACGAGCTGCGCGTGATGGCCGGCGCGTCCCAGCGCACTGCGCCGTCGTGCCGTACCACCACGTTCGTGCTGGCCGAGGCCGGCGGCTGCGCGTCCGCCCTGCAGGCAGGCGGCAGAGTCACTGAGGCTGCCGTGGCCGTGGCCGTGGCCGGAGGAGCTGCCCCGGAGCCACAGTGGCCAGAGCCGACCCCCGGAAGGGGCTCTGTGACTAGATCCGCGCTAAGGCCACAAAGCCGTTAGGGGCAGCACTAAGGATGGAGTGTGCCCAGAGAGGGCTTCTACCTTTGGAGGCCTAGAAGGGGAGGTGCCTGAAGGGCCGAGAAGTGACACAGATCTAGCCCAGGGCAGTGTAAAAATTCCCCTGCAGAACCTGGAGGGAGCTCTGGGCCGCATAGTGTCTTCTCTTGGGGGTCATCTGCAAAACTCATGGAGGGGCCTCAGGGAAAGTATGCAGACCATGTGTTGGCTGGGAGATACAGAACTGGTCAAAGAGACATTAAAAAAAAAAAATGCTCCAGAGGGCTAAGCCTTGGAGCAAAGAGACCCTTATATAGGTGCTTGGGGGGACCTGGGAGACACAGAGCTGGCCTGGAAGGGTGGAGTGTGCCATAGAGTGGCACTTGTGTCCCAGACATCTCTCTTGGAGAGACACAGAACTGGCCCTGGACCACACACAGTGGGTTCCCAAGAGACATTAGGCTGGTTTGGCCTGGTGCAGCCTAAAGTGGGAGTGCCATGCAGGGGCCGTGAGCTGCTGGTATCCTAGAAAGGTCCTGGGGAAAGCTTCCAGGGTGGCATAGCAACCAGGTCAGTGGTGGGGAGGGCGGATCAGGCATATCCAGGGCTAGGGGCAACTCTGGTGAGAGGTAGGAGGGGAGGGCAGTACTTGTTATAGAGTACGATGTCTGGCCGCCACACAAGACTGCTGGGAATGCGGATGGCATCCAGGCCACCGTAGGCATCAGGGTCCCATTGTAGGTAGGCATCTGTCCACTCCTGCCGGATCCACAAGTACAGGGTCAGTACCTGGTTCCGCTCATCCTAGTGGGGGGCAGGGAGTGGGCACAGATGTGGACACATGTATTTGCATACCCTTCCATTTGCACACACTCACCTGTAGGGCTCTGGTCAGCACCCACAAACCCAGCTTGCCCATACAGTCCAGTTCCCACCCAGGTCTGACCTTGCTGTGTGACCTTCTGTTCTCTGGGCCTCAGCTTCATCAGCAGTTATATAATCCCTGATTAGGGGGGATTCAGTGCAAAGTGGTGGGCACCAAGAGTTAGTACCCAATAGTTAGTAACTTTTATCATTGTTGTTAATAATTAACATTTACACAAAAAGGGTGGCGGCTGCAGAAAAAGAATTGCTTGGAGGATAATCCCAGCCTCTCCCCCTTTTGTTCCTTGATGCTGTTACAGGTAAACACTCCACAGCTATACCACCACCATAACGCACCATGTCGATGATCTGGGACAACGTCACCTCCAGCGTCACATTCAGAGTCTGGTCTGTGTCTGCCACAGGTCTCAGGGCACTTGTGTAGTTGGCAAAGAGGTCCCGGAACAGCTTGTGAGCCAGCCTGCCCTCAGCTCCCAAGCACTCTGGGGGATCAGTAAGAAGAGTTGTCTATCTGTGACCCTAGTCTGGGGACCTCTGCTCACATCCTCCGCTCCCAAGGCTGGGGCCTCATCACCTACTCCACTATCTCAGAGCCTTCTGAATGGGTCTCCGATGTCTCCCTCTGTCACTCTAGCTGTGGCTCTCGTTCCTCCCTGGGCTGCCTCCAGGGACGGATGAGGAAAAGGCCATAGAGTGGATGGGTATTATCTTCTGGAGCAAGGCTGACGAATTCCTTCCCCTTCCCTTCCCTTCCTGGGACAGATTCTGCTTGCCCTGCTGCAAATGCTAGAGGGACCCAGATAGCCCACAGGAGTCCAGACTTTCACCCAGGCATGCCCCCTGGCTGCCTCTCCAGTCTCTCAAACCTGTTTCTACTTCTCCATCTGCACTGCGATTGGTTTTCAAAGCTTCTGATACTATGGGACGCTCCCCCTTTCTGAAAACACTCTCTTCCCTAGGCTTTCCTGACACACATTTTCTTCAGTCCCTGACTTAAATATTGTTGCCCAGAATCCTGTCCTTGCCTGGTCTCTTCTTTTGCTGCAGCTCAAATTTTTCTCCTGAGCTCCAGACCCGTATATACTGCAATGTGCTCCTGAATTTCTTACAGATACTCTGTAGGTCCAAAATATGAACTCACTTCTTATACCTCTGCTCTTAGCCTGTGTTCCCTATCTCAGCAAACAGCACCCCAGTGACCTCAGCCAGAAACCTGGGAATTATCCTTCCCTTTTCCCCCTCCCTCCTCCTGCTGCTGCAATCCAGCCAACCTCCAGATCTTGTCAGATCACTCAAATCCCCCAAATTTTGTTAAACATCTCTTGAATCCATCCTCCCCTGCTTGAACCACAGTAGGAGCAGGCTCCTCTCTGCCCCCGCCCTATCCCCAGGCTCACCTTCCTCTACCTCCCTCCACACTTCCAACAGATCAAGCTTTTAAACATGCACATCTGACCAGGCAGTGGCTCCCCACTGGCTGCATGATAAAGCAGTGGCCTGGCCTTCAGGCCCATCATGATCTGGCCCCTCTTACTCTTCCAGCCCTATCTCTGGAAGCTCCCCCTTCAACGTCCCACCGCAGCCAGGCAAGTCTCCTCTCCCCCTCTTCAGCACCCCTGTCCTCCATACTCCCCAGATAGAGAGCTTGCTCTCAGCACAGGTGCTGAGGAGAAAGAGACCATGTGGAGAGAGATCTGGGGAGGACAGGAATACCAGTGAGGCCAGGAGATGCCAGGGCTGGTTTACGGAGCTTCATACCTGGAGGGAGTAGGAACAGGAGCAGAAGGCTCAGGCTGAGGTGGTGGTTCCTGGGCCCCATGGCCTGGCCAGAGCAAGAGGTGAGGTTGGTCTCTGAGTGTCAGGCCTCCTGGCCAGACCGAGGACAAAATCAGGCCCAGCTGGCAGGATGTTGCAGCCAGTACCTAGAAGTCAGAAGACTGAGATCTCTGGTGGGTCCACTCACCCTCCAGGAAGCCCTATAGCCCTTCTGGTCATCTGACCCTCCTATTTCTACCTGCTCTTGAATTTTAGTACTTGGTCCTTGGCATCTTGTTTCTCCTCTGCTGGTGCTTGCCTCTTCTGGCCCCTCTCCCCTTGCCTTTTACTGTTTCTATTTCCTTTTGTCTTCTCTCTGTAACTCTTTCTTGGTCTCTCTGCCTTCCTGACTCTGATCTTCCTCTGTCTGTCTCTTTCCAGTCTCTCTCCTTTTCCCTACTTCTCTTTCATCCCACTTCTCCTCCTTCCTGCAACCCTGCACACCTGGAATCTGGCTGTGCCTGTTGCTCTCTCAGCAGAACAAGGGACAGGGACTTTATCAGCCCTGAGGGGTCTAAGGCACAAGAGGTGGAGGGGGCCTCTTTGCTCTTCTCATTAGCTTAATTGCAGGGTTGGGACACCTGTGCCCATGGCAACAGAGCAACTGAAACTGACACCTCAGGCCTTTGGGACCTGAATTATTCAAATGCTGTAAAGCAGCACCCAGGCTCAGCTCAGGACCATCTGAGGAGGTTGGAAAGTACAGGTTTGCTGGGGTCAGGATCTGTGGAAGACTAGGGCTTAAGGGTGCGAGGGACTGGGCCGTGGATAGGCAACTGTCCTCCCAGCTCTGCCACTATTGCCTGAGGTCTGGAGGCTCCCTTTAGACCTGCAGCTCTCCTCCCAGTGAGGGACCGAACACATCAGGCTAGGCACCATGTGCCAGGCAAGCTCTCCCGTCCTGGTGGGAGTGGTACTGAGCCTCGGCAGAGCAGGAGGTATCCTTTCCTTGGAGTTCCTACAGCTGTCAGATTTGAGCCTCAGTTTTTGCTGTGCCCAAACACCGTGGGCAGTATGGAATGGTGGGGAAAGCATTGGCTTTAGAATTACTTTCAGCTCTGTCTTAGGAGTTGTCTGACCTGGGTAAGATATTGAAACTCTGGGTTTCAGTTTTCTCAGTCTGGATAATGGGATTAATGTACTCACCTTGCAAGTTGTAAGGATTAGATGAGATAACCCCATAGTGCAAGGAAAGGGTCTACCAGGGTGGCTAAGGTACAGCAGGCAGTATTTACACTATGGTCCCAGTGAGTTAGTCAGGATATCTTCAGGAACACAAATTTAGATTCACAGGTATTTATTGTGCACACATTTTTTATTACTTTTGTCCAAGTCAGCCAGTTGCCTGACTGACAGCTACATATACTTCCCTGGCAATCATATCCATGGCCATGACTGCAGGTATCGTGGATACACAGTGATTCGCTTCTCTTTCTACAGCCACCAGTCCCCAGATACTTATATCCAACCACCTTCCCAACATCTCCCTCTGGATGTTGCACAATCATTTCAAAATGAAATGTTTCACAAAATCCAACACTCACTCCTACTAAAGGAATGGGGGGGAACTTCCTCAACTTGTTAAAGAACTACTACAAAAAAAGCCCCTACGGCTAACATTATACTTAATGGTAAGAAAGTAGAAGCTTTCCCCCTAAGATCAGAACAAGGTAAGGATGTCTTCTCTCACCACTCCTATTCAGCATTATATTGAAGTCCTAGTTCATTCAATAAGACAAGAAAAGGAGATAAAAAGTATACAGATTGGGAAGGAAGAAATAAAACTGTTTGCAAATTATATGATCGTTTATATAGAAGATCCCAAAGAACCAACAAAAAAAACTACTGGAACTAATAAGTGATTATAGCAAGGTTACACAATACAAAGTTAATATACAAAAGTCAATTGCTGGCCGGGCGCGGTGGCTCACGCCTGTAATCCTAGCACTCTGGGAAGCTAAGGCGGGAGGATCGGTTGAGCTTAGGAGTTCAAGACCAGCCTGAGCAAGAGTGAGACCCCCGTCTCTACTAAAAAAATAGAAAGAAATTAATTGGACAGCTAAAAATATATAGAAAAAACTAGCCGGGCATGGTGGTACACGCCTATAGTCCCAGCTACTTGGGAGGCTGAGGCAGGAGGATCCCTTGAGCCCAGGAGTCTGAGGTTGCTGTGAGCTAGGCTGACGCCATGGCACTCTAGCCTGGGCTATAGAGTGAGACTCTGTCTCAAAAAAAAAAAAAAAAAAAGTCAATTGCTTTCTTGTGTGCCAGCAATGAACAATTAGAATTTGAAATTAAAAACACATTACCATTGAAGTTAGCACCAAAAAAATACTTAGGAATAAATCTCATAAAATATATACAAGATCT